>MU717325.1:23483-66377 GCA_026770625.1 Nicotiana glauca | reverse complement strand
GTAACAGAGTCAAACTTTCCTCGGTTCGGGATTAATTCGGTGACTTGAGACACCATTATATTCTCAAGTGGCGACTCTGAAACTTTTAAATAAATAATCCCGTTCCGACCGTCCTTTAATTGGAAAAACTCTTTTATTATACCCTTCGCGGGGTGTAAGCGCCATAAAAAAAAGGTGTGACAGGATGAACATAGACGGGGACATGTTTACATAACACACAATCGAAACAGATCTGGCCCCAAAATAAAAAGGTTTGAAACTCTAATTTTAGGTAAGCCATAAAATCAATAAAAACAAAGGTAAAGAATCAAGTATTTTAGAAAAATTAACATAGACAGAGGTTATTCATAAAATCGAATCAGATCCGGTTCAATTAAAGAAGATTTGAAACCCTAAATTGGGCTAACTAAAAGATTTAACAAAAAATAAGTAGATTTATACGGAATAACATAAAAAATTAAGGTTAAAACCAGTTTTCGATTTGAATTATAAGGACTGAAAACCCTAACCTTAGGGTTAAGTAAATATCCACAGGATATATGAAAACATTCGTATTTACAGAGGTTAAAGTGAACATATGCAGAAATAATCAACAGGTTCGAGATTTTGAACCAGATTTGGTTCGGATCTCTCCAGACTTGCTTGCCGTTTTAGGCATGCTACTATGTAACACCAAAGAATGGGTAGCTAGTAAGAAAATAGGACCAAATAATGTAAGGAATCACAGGTTGATTCCATTTCTGGGGTTAGAATCAGAGGGTAGATTGGAGTGAGTCGCTAGGGTTTCAGAAGAGGGGGGAGGGGGCAGGGGAGATGAGAGAGTTTGACGACGATAGAGTGGGTGAAATAGGGTTAGGGTTAGACCGGGTAGGATATAAAATAAAGGGGTTGGGGTGCTATGAGCCGTTGATATTCAGAGATCAACGAATGTGATTTTAAAAAGGGAATTGGGTCGGGGTTTTAAACGGGTATGGGTCTGGCTTAATCGGTATTTGGGTATAAGGTATTAGGGTATTGGGATGATGTATTAGGCTGGGGATATGGGTAGTGTATAGGTCCGAATTGATTAAGAAAAAGGCCTAGATTTTAAATACCCAATAAAATAAGTAAATAATTAATAAATAATAAAAATATCATTTTGTTCATAAAAATGATTTAAAATAATTAATTAACGTTATAAAAATATAAAAAGTTATTTTATGTATAAATAATGTAATTATGCATATATATGGGTTATTATTACAAAATATGCAATTTTAGCCTAAGGGTGCAAAATACAATTATAATAAGTATATATAAAAATATTCAAAGCTTAATATGAATATAAGTAATAAAAAATTAAATAATAAATCATTAAAAAATTATTTGTGATGCGATTAATAATTATTTATGCAAGAATAAATTGATTAAAAACCCTTAAAAATTATGGAAAAATGCTTGATAATGCTCATGCACTATTTTGAAGGCATATATGTATATTTAAAAATATATGAGGGAAAAATAAGGTATCAACAGTGACGGTTCGGTGGCGTTAGTGGCCGACCATTATTGGCACGCATGTAATGTTTTGGGGAAGCGAACCGATGGAATTTTTTGGTCACTTCGAGCGCTTACATCATGGGGATGATGTCATCATCAGGGACTCCAGAAAACCGAGGCTCAAGTTGTTTATTATCATCTTATTATAAGAAACGCGGGGACTATCTGTATACAGTCAAAATCAAGTATGCTCGATTTAGTAGGCTCGAGGAACCATTTCAAGAATAAGTCCGGAGAATACTGGGTTCGAGGCCGATGGCAGAGTTCGAAGTTCGAAGATCGAGATGTCCGACGAATATCGAGGCCGAACGTGACCGGCCTCAAGATAATGTCCTTGTGGTTTTGTAACAGAAGAGAAAGATTTCCGCCACTTTCCCAAGATCATGGCGTAAATTCCGGAATAGATTCGTACGAATTAGTACGAATCCGTACTGGGCAGTTAGACAGCTATCCCAATAAGATTCCTTATAGTACGAATCCGTACTAGGCGGTTAGACAGATATCCCAATAAGATTCCTTACTGTAAAAAGAAATGTACCTTATTTAGGGTTCCCCTACTATATAAAGGGGACACTAATTATTTGTAACGATCATCAATCATTGGCAAAAGATATACTCTCTTACTTTCTTGTTCATTACTCATCAGAATTATCCTTTAATTTTTTTGTTCTTCACCAACCTCGAGGTCACCTTAGCTCGAGGTCAAGACTGGCTTGCATACTGGTTTGATTTTACTTACTTCTTTCATTTATACATTAGATTTTTTGGTTATTAATTAGTATTGAACTAAATCACATATCTTTAAAATCTTAAACAAGTTTAATTGTTACTCGTATTTTCGAGGTAAACAATTAATATGAAAAATGAAAAGAGGTACACCTATTCATCCAAAATGAATGTGAAGTGTTGAACTGGTTCAAATAAAAAGGAGAGTTACAACCGTTACATCTTTCCTTTTGGAAATAGAAGAAAAAGTAAAAAAAAAAAATGGAGTAAAGCATGCCACATCATCACATTTTCCTCCTCTTTTTAATTTTTCTTCCTTTTATTTCTTTTCCTTCACGCTCATTTTGGAGCAACTAATGAAACCCATGCAGAATGGCAAACCATCCATTTGTACGTTTTCTGAATAAAGTCAATCATGCATGATCTAAGGAGATTTTCTCACGTCTCAACCTTTGTTCTCATCTTTTCTTTTCCGTTTTATGCACCGAAAAGGGCCAAAAGGTGGCAGCTTCAACTGTCGCCAGAGTGACCCCCGGCGGAGATCTAAAGCAAAATGGTTAATCCGAATTTCTTGAAGACCCCAGAAATTCCATCATATAATGTCCGAGGGAAACAAGTGGCGGGTGTTGACAAATTGTGTTATATGACAGATACTGTTACCGACAATGGCATTTGGGAAGAAATCAACCCTTTGGATTCCAAACTCCCAATCTTTATCTTTCAACTTGCTATTGTTCTATTCGTCACCCGCCTTTGTCTGCTCCTCCTCAAACCCCTCCGCCAACCCCATTTCGCCGCTGAATTGCTCGTATGTATAATTGCTTATTTCGTTTGTACGACACTCCTACCCATTTGAATATTGACAACATGTCATTTTTATCCCATTTTTAACAATTTCAATATTTAAACTTTGATATTCTCTCTGTCCCAATTTATTTTTTTTGGCATTGAGTTAAATAAACAAGAAATATTTTTTAAGCTTGTAGTGTAAAATAAGACAAAAATATTCGTGTTGATAAATCAGATGAATTTGAAAGATTAAAATTAAATATTGAAATAGATATTCTATCTAAGTGACTTTTTAACCATTACTACTTTATTATTTTTTCTTACTATCACTAATAAAAGACATAAGTCAAGATGAATATCAAAATCCATGCTCATCAAAAATGTCATATTTATTGAAACCAAGTAAGTGTCAAATTAAACTTTTTTTAGTTGATTTACTAGAAAGATTAATATTATTATGTCACCTATCATGCATGAAGATAATTAATAGAGGTTCGATGCTATTTTTCTTGGTTAGCTGCTTTTGCTCTTATGAGATTAAGTCATCTTAATTGGATAGGTTAAGTTTTCCTAGCTTGTTCTACTTTATAGGTCACTTTCTTGTGAATAAACACAAGTTTTGAGCACACTCATGCTATTATATTAAATATTAAGCTGCGGATATTGAAGTGTAATTTTTGAGAGAAGAAGCAAATTCCTCATTTTTGAATCATAATGCCAATTTTTCTTCCAAATATGGCAGGCTGGTATACTGGTGGGTTCAACTGCAATTGCAAGTGAATTCGCACGACAACATATTCCAGCGTTCGGTGCTATATTTGCAGCCTCTCGAATTATGATGATGGAGACAGTAGGAAACCTTGGGCTAATTTATCATGTATTTCTTCTTGGGTTAGAAATGGACTTAAGAGCATTAACAAGTGTTGGACCCAAAGCCCTTGGCATTGGTATTGCTGGAGCTATTTTCCCATTTGTTATTGGAGCTTCCTTGTACACGTTTATCGCGGACTATCCTGAGAGTTTCAGGTGGGGTTTCCTTTATTGGGGTGTAGCACTCTCAGTCACTGGCCTTCCTGTTATAGCAGAAATCTTTGCAAAACTAAAGCTCCTCCATTCAGAGATTGGAAGAATAGCCATGTCTTCAGCCCTTGTTAATGACTTGTCGTCGTGGTTTCTCCTTGTAGTCTCATTATCAATAACTAGTAGCTATTCAAGTACGTACTTATCATTGTTTAGTGCTATTGCGTTCATCATTTTCAGTATTTTTGTAATCCGTCCAGTACTTTTGTGGGTGATTAGGAGGAGGACCCGAGAAGGAGAAGAATTTAGCGAAGCAATAGTTTGTGCTATACTGGCAATGGTCTTGGCGTGTGGATTGGTCACGGATATATGTGGAGTTAGCTCTATGCTTGGTGCATTTGTATTTGGTCTTATCATACCTCCAGATTTCTTGGGGCATAGGTTTGTGTTGATGCTACAGGGCTTTGCGTCGGACTTGTTGCTGCCTCTTTATTATGCTAGTTTAGGAATGAGGACTCATCTTGGAGGATTAAACAAAGAGGATGTGCTTATGATGGTTCTAGTTAGCTTCTTCTCATTCATACCTAAGATTGTTAGCACTATTGCTGTTTCTTATCTGTATAGAATGTCGTTGCGTGAAGGATTTACACTCGGAGTCCTGATGAACACCAAAGGCCTGGTAGCTGTCATGGCAATGAGCTTGGGGCGTGACCATACTGTAATGAATGAGGATGGATTCGCCGTCATGTTATTTACCATTTTTTTCATGAGCATAGCAACATCACCAATTGTGAACTTCCTCTATAGACGTACTAAAAGGTTCTTGCCAAGCCAGCACAGGATGTTACAGGACCTAACACCAGATGCTGAGCTTCGAATCCTTACCTGTATTCATGAAGTACAAACTGTTGCTGGAATTACTGCACTCCTGGATATATCCCATGCCTCGAGAAGATCTCCAATTTGCGTCTTTGCTCTTCAGCTCATGCAGCTGAAAAAACATACTACCGCTCTCCTCATTGTTCATGGCTCCAGCAGGACTAGCTCAGAAAGCGTCAGTAAAGTAGGCGGACAAATAGACCAATTTATTGCTGCGTTTAACAACTTAGAGCATCAAAATCCAATGGTATCTGTTCAGCTATTGACTGCTATATCTCCTTATAGCACAATGCATGAGGATGTTTGCAGTCTTGCTGAGGAAAAGCAGGTGACACTAATAATTCTCCCATTCCACAAGAGACAGACTATCCATAACAATATGGAAGAAATGAATCCTGCTTATAAAGATGTAAATAATAATATTTTAGCAACTGCACCTTGTACTGTTGGTATTCTTGTAGATCGTGGGTTTGGCACATTGTTACCTAGTAAGAAAGATGAGGGTATAAGTAGGAGTTGCAGAATTGCCATGTTCTTTATAGGGGGGCCTGATGACAGAGAGGCTTTGGCCTATGCTTTGCGCATGGCGAGACATCCCAAGGTAAGTCTAACAGTTTTGAGGTTTATTGTAGATGAAAGTAGAGCTATAGCTGGTTCAACACAAAATGACGATGCAGATTTTTCCGTCATAATGGGAGCTGAAGCTGAAAAGCAAGCTGATGACCTTTTGGTAAATGAGTTTAGGCACAAGGTACAGAATGATGGCTCAGTTGTTTATATAGAGGAGATGTCTAGTAATGGGGCAGAAACAGTGAAATTAATAGCAAAACTAGGTCAGGATTTTGATCTCTATGTGGTAGGAAGAGGATTGGGGTTCTTTTCGCCGCTCAAGGGTGGGTTAGATGAGTGGAGCGACTGCCCGGAGCTAGGGTCGATTGGGGATCTGCTGCTGACATCAGACTTTTCTTCTACTGCTTCAATTTTGGTGGTGCAACAGCATGCATGGCTCAACCCTGGATCATCAAGTCAAGGAAATTCAATTCTATGATACATTTAGAATCATGTTAATCTGGTACAATTTATTATTGAGACAGAAAAGCTGGTTGTTGATCTTTTGCAGAGGGTTAAGAAATGATTTAGCATCTAGCTAGCTTGTACAGGAAATTTTCAATTTTACATTTAGAGGGAGTTTCTTTTTCCTCCCTGAATAGATATATCTACCTTATTTGAATACAAAATTCTTGAGTTCCATTGTTGTATATTCTTGGATTAATCGAGCAAATGGGTCTGGCATTCAAGCTTCATTAATTTTGTTTGGTAGAGCTTTGGTTAGTATTTCTTCATCGGGTATGTCATGTTGAAGTTGTTGTCACGATCCAAAATCCCACCAAAGGTCGGGATTGACTAGGTTAGCCAATCACACAATAATATAAAAATAAAAAAAGAAGGAAAGCCGGGTGCACTAAGCTCCCGGTATGCGCGGGGTGCGGGGAAGGACCGGACCACAAGGGTCTATTGTATGCAGCCTTATCCTGCATTTCTGCAAGAGGCTATTTTCACGGCTCGAACCCATGACCTCCTGGTACCATGGCAGCAACTATACCAGTTACGCCAAGGTGCCCCTTCATAATAATATAAAAATAGCAAAATGATATATAATAAGTCTGAATTAATATAAATAACAGTGTAAAGCTCCAACAATAGCTAATACAGTGATGCATAAACCAAATTCTCAAAACCAGATAGTACAAAGTAATTAGCTCTAAAACCAAATATAGGATATGTCTCAATAGTATAATATTTGTCTAGATAAAAAATATCAACATAAGATGAGGGAAGGGGACAACAAGGGTCTGCGACATCCATGTAGCACTACCTTGAATCCTCTCGATCAATTAAAATCCCATTCGCGAAGTATGATGCCAACATCCCGATCTACATGAAGTGTAACATAAGTACGGGACAACATGTACTCAATAAGTATCAATGTTGGGCTAAGCATGTATTATATTTTTATGATTAACAAACCAGGATCAACTATGTGAAATAACCAAGTTTCATGTTCCAGGATAATGTGTTACTTAACTGGTGTAGGAGTGAGATACAACTGACAAATAAACCAGGTTTGTAGAAGACTAAAGTCTAGTGCTGATTAGATGCAGGATGTCCGAATACTTATGCAAGCTGAATTCCTCAAGCAAGTTATGTCGGTACTCTACAAGGAATGCATTAATTGAGAGGAGTCTGTGATCAAAAGGATTCTTGTAAATAAGGGAAAACTTGCATGGAAAGATAAAGTTGAAGAGTTGGAAAAAAATAAGGAAACCAAATCAAAATAGGAGAGGTTTTCCTTAACCTAAATATTCTACATTTTGGAGCATTAATTAAAGAAGATTTTCAGCCAACTTTGCAACAATAAATGTAACGATCCGACCAGTCATTTTGAGAATTAAAGTCACGCTCAGCGGCATAAGTTCTTGAATAGCTTCATACTATGTGTTATGACCTGTGTGCATGGTCGAGTTTAGTTACCGGATAATTCAAAGTCAATTTGGAAGGATTCTTGTTTTAGAAGCTTAAGCTGTAAGAGTTGATCGAAGTTTTGACTTTTGTGTAAACAACTCCGGAATGGGGTATTAATGATTCCAACAGCTTCGTATGGTGATTTTGGACTTAGGCGTGCGTCCGAATTTGGATTTGGAGGTCTGTAGGGTAATTTGAAGCATTTCGGCGAAAATTGAAAAAGTTGAAGTTTGCAAGATTGAGAGGTTTGACCAAGAGTTTACTTCAATGATATCGGGTTCAGAATGCATTTATGAGAGTTGGAACAGTTTCGTTATGTCATTTGAGACTTGCCTGCAAAATTTGACGTCATTCCAGGTTGATTTGATAGGTTTCGGCGCGAGTTTTAAAAGTTGGAAGATTTGAAAGTTCATCAGTTTAATTCATGGTACGATTCGTAGATACAACATTGTTTGATGCTATTTGAGACCCGAGCTAGTCCGTTTTAGGTTATGGAACCTGGTGGTATGCTTGAACGAGGTCCGGAGGTTCCGGGTGTATTTCAGACGAGTTATGAATGGCTTTCATGGTTGTGAATAGGTCTAAGTTCTGGTGTAATCGCACCTGCAGACCCTGGGTGCAGGTGTGATAGTCACAGGTGAAGATGAAGATGCAAGTGCATGAAGGGTTGAGCTTGGCAGTCTTCGCAGATGCGGAAAATTGGTGCGCATATGTAGCTCCTCAGAAGTGGATTCTTGGGCGCAGAGGCATGTTGGAGCACATATGCAATTTGGGCGTGCGCACATGCGGCTGTATAGAAGCGGTAGGATGTCCACAGGTGCGAGAAGGAAGCTCGTTAGTGGTCTTCGCAGGTGCAGTTTTTAGTCGCAGATGTTGTTCTTTGTCACAGAAATAACTAATTATGTCGCATGTGCGGTCATACCTGGGCAGAGAGTTTATATTCGAGGGTTTTGCCATTTTCTCCATATTTTGAGTTTTAGACCTCGGTTTTGGAAGATTTTTCATGGGGTTTTCAAGCCAATCATTGGGGTAAGTGTTCTTCACATGGAATTTAATATATTCCATGATTCTATCTTTAATTTCATCTTATATTTGTGTTTTGAGTTGAGGAAAAATGGGGATTTTTGAAGGAAACTTTCAAAATGTAAAATGATGATTTGAGGGACGAATTGGTATCAGAATTTGATAATTTTGGTATTGTTCGTATCAAAATAGGTGTTCGGGTTTTGTAAAATCTGTGGGGTTCCGAGGTTGATTTTTGGGTTTATTTTAGTTTTTGATAAAGATGGAAGCTTTATTATTCGGAATAATTTTTTCTTATGAGTTTTATTTATGCTTTGGTGTTATTTTGACTAGATTTGAGCAGTTCAGAGGTTATTTCACCTGAGAAGTTCATTTTAGAGTAATAAACTGTCTGCTTTGAGGTAAGTATCTTTCCTAACTTCGTGTGGGGGAACTAACCCTTAGGATTTGAGTCTTTTATGCTAATTGTATCATGTAAAGTCCATGAATGCGAGGTGACGAGTACGTGCTCGAGCTTATTTGTGGAAAGTTGATATTTTAGGGCTCTTAGGTCCTTATGTTCACTGAATATGAAGATTTTTTGCTATGATTAAGTTTTCCATTTACTAGTTTTACGTCTACATGCTTTAATTGGAATTAATTGCCTCATGATTCACTCTTATAGACTATTTGCCTCTTATATGACTTAACTGAAGTTTTACCTCTTCTATTGCCATGCTATCTCTCCCTAATTGTTTCTCCTTAATTGAAAGTATACTTATCTCTTCTGTAATTATTCATCCTTAATTGAGGTTATGATTATCTTTTCGATGATTATCCTTAGTTGAATTTGTTGTATCTCTTTCATAATAGCTTAACCTTAAAAGAAGTTTAGATATCCTATATATTAGTTGACTTATCCTTATTTGGAATTATTGACTCGTGTTATCTCCCTTGTTGTTGAACTGTACTTTGTTGGATTGTTATTATATATTATTTCTCCCCTGTTGAGCTGTTCTTATTATGACTAGTATTCTCTATTATATTTACTCTTGTGAACTAGTTCTACCATTTTTTTGTGATCGAAAGCTCTTGAGTTGATTTACTTGTCGTACTCTTATGTTATTGTCATTGTTATTGTTGTACTCAGTGTTGTGATGCACGAGGTTTCTGCTCCGCGATTGTTATTGTGATGCTTGAGGTTTCTGCCGTGCAGTTGTTGTTGTATTGCATGAGGTTTATGCTATACTATTGTTACTATTGATATGTGCATATGTGGCGTGATAAGGCGGTCTCTATATATGTGGGTTTCACATGCGGCGAGACAAGGTGGGAGTATTATTACGCATGTGTGGTGATACAAGGCGGGCATTAACTTTATTATTGCGCATGTGGCGAGACAAGGAGGGCTATGTGAGGGATTGATTTGTGATGACTTGTGATGTCCTGGGGGCATTCTTGTTGTTGATATTTGTGTAGTGGCACACCTACCTGTGTGAGTTTTATCTTGTGTAAAATTGTGGGAAAATATTCTTACGTGTTGTCCATTTTCTCTATCTTACAAGCTAGCATGAACTGTGTTAGGACACTTGCACAAGCATATATGTAGTCAGTCACTCCTATCGGTTTAAGAGGATGGACATGATATTTTTTAGTATTGATACCTTGTCTACTTGATTTCTATGTGAGAACGGTTCTATTGACATGCGAGTTGTCCGTGCAAGTTACTAGTTGAAATGAGGGCACAAGATGCCAAATGTTTAGGGTTCATAAAGTGAGACACATGACTTGTGAATATAATTGAGGTATGGTACCTCGTGGACACTATTGAATAAACCTAGTGTGATAGAGGTTATTCTTGTTGAGTTGCTACTTGTCATTCCTTATATGTTTTCATCGGATTTAGATTCTGATCAGCTTACTCTATTATGTTATTACTTGTTGTGCTTCGCCGCTAATTGTTACTTTTGTTTCTCATTGAAAGCGCAGTATCATTATTGTCATTATGCATAGTTTTGTAAAGATATTATACTCTGTTAGTTATCCACTTATAGTTGTTCAGGTTATCTGGTCCAGTAGATGTCCTGACTGTCCCTCATCACTACTCCACTGAGGTTAGTCTTGATACTTACTGGGTACCGGTGTGGTGTACTCATATTACACTTTTGCACAATTTTTGTGTATATCTAGTTATTTCGAAGTCAGTAGATCATTAGCTAGCTATGTGGATCTTTACTGTGGAGACTTAAGGTAAACCTGTTGCGTTCGCAGGGTTCGAAATCACCTTCTTATGTTTTTTTTCACACTATTTATCCTTATTTCTTAACAATTGTTTTTAGAGGTTTCTAGCAAACTCCGTGGATCTTATGACTTGTACTACCGGTTTTGGGATTGTAGAATTTGTATCAAGATTTCTTCTCCGCTTTTGTAAATTGTTATTTATTGTTGTTGTTATTTCATTAAATGTTAGGCTTACCTAGTCCCTAAGATTAGATGCCATCACGATCTTCTACGGAGGAAGATTTGGGTCGTGACAAGTTGGCATCAAAGCTCTAGGTTCATAGGTGCTATGAGTCATAAGCGAGTTTAGTAGAGTCTTGTAAATCGGTACGGAGACATCATTACTTATCTTCAAAAGGCTACGGCACTACTAGGACAGTTTCACTTCTTTCATTCCTATCGTGCGAGTTCATTGATTCGGGGTTTGAAATTTTACCCTTCTATTCTCTCATAGATGTTGAGGACACGAGCTGTAGTTACTGATGACACTTTTCCCAGAGAAGGTATCACTAGATACGGGGGTAGAGGCTGAAGAGGATCACGTGTCGCACCTTGGACACCTACCAGGGAAGCAGTTGAGGAGCTGCCAGTAGCTCCGGTAGGGGGCAGGTACGGGAGACGCCTGTTGTTACCCCCAGACTTCAGGAGACATTAGTGTATTTCCTGAGCATGTTTGGTACATTGGCTCAGGCGGGGGTGATTTAGGTTGCACCAGCTACTTTAAAGATCAGGGGAGGGACTCAGACTCCCGCCGCCCGTACTCCAGAACAGCATGTTCCCGTTGGTCAGCTTCAGGTGTCATGGTGACACAACTTGTGGTTCTAGTTCACCCCGTGGTTAGGGTAGAAACTTATGAGGAAGAGCAGCTTAGACTTGCAAGGTTCAAGAAATATGACCCTCCTACTTTCAGTGGTTTGGCTTCAGAGATGCACAGGGTTTTCTAGAGGAGTGCCATCGCATTTTCCACACTATCGGTATTGCGGAGATGAGTGGGGTTGCTTTTACTATGTTACCACTTAGAGGAGAAGCTTATTAGTTGTGGGGGGCATATGAGTTGGGTAGCCCGGTCGATGCAGCGCCACTTTCATGGGCTCCATTTTTTGAGATGTTCCTGAAAGAGTTTGTATCTCAGTCCCGTCGGGGTGCTTGGCATACAGAGTTTGAGCAGCTGCGCCAAAGCACTGTGTTAATGTTAGATTATAATGTTAGATTCAGTGATTTAGCTAGGCATGCACCTACTTTGGCCGCTACAGTTAGAGAGCGTGTTCGTAGGTTCATTATGGGGCTCTGGCATAATATTCGGTTCTGCATGGCACGGGAGTTGGAGTCAGATGTTTCATTTCAGTAGGTGGTGGGGATCGCTTGCCGACTGGAGGGCATGTAGGACCAGAAAAAAAAAGACAGGCGGGTAAGGAGAAAGAGGACAAGGAGGCCTCATATACCGGAGAGATCTACTGGTCTTTATTTTGGAGGTAGGATACGACATGGTAGAGGTTTTGCGGGCCAGCCAATTCTGTTAGCATTTCAGGCTTCGCACAGTGTTTCAGGTACTCCTGGGCCTCAAAGCACCCGTACCGCACATCTTCCACAGCTTATGTGTTTGCCTCTGTTGGGAGATTCTATAAGTGATAGTCTGTGTCTATCGCTTTGCTTTATTCATTATTGAGTATTTATGAGACCATAAGTGAATTCATATCGTTATTACAGTAGGTTTTGATGTGATTTCTGAGTAATTTGGTTAAGATTCATGATTTAGATGCTCTACCGGTGTGGGAGCCAGTACGTGTTGTAATTTTTGACGAAATTGAACTAGTGGGAGGTTCGATTGGTTTGATGTTTATTCTAATTGTGATTCAGTGGGACCCTCACGATTTCATATGATTGGACGTATTTGAACCGGGTTGCGTGCCGTGGTGGAAGTTATATCAGAATGAGATCCTTGTGATTTGTTCATATACTTTGTTTTTCCTTGTAAATTGATTCGTAGAATGGTACTGATAGAGAGTTGTGCCTTTCGAGCTTGTTATATATTCCTCATATGTGTTTCCCGTTACATATTCAGTCATTTTCGTGCTGTGCAAATTGAGTTTTTACTTGCGGGGTGTGTGCCTAGTGGTGTTAGCTGTGAATTGTTGATTCGGGTGAATAGTTATGAGGTCTTCATATTTCTTGCATCATTGCCAGTGCTGTGAAGGGTGAGATAGGGTTCTAATGTATATGAGGTTGGTAACCGATGCTGGTTTTGATTACGGGCAGCTATTATGATTAGAAATGTTATTGTGGGCCTATGTGTGGTGTGTCACATTGTGTGGTTGTATCTTTTGGGTGTAAGCATAAGTTGTTGTAACTGGTTGAGACTGATACCGAGTGTGGATGTAAGAATCGGGTCCTTTATAAATGAACGAATGGTGAAAAGCATGACTCTAAGGCTTATTGGTATTAGTGGAAGGGATAAATTATAGTTCAGATGGTGTCGTCAGACTTATGTGGACTGGGGTGAAGTGGGGTCACCCACGAGTGTATGTTAGATGAATGCATTCAGTGATTTGATAACTTCGATACGATTCTTGGCACATTCGAGGACAAATTTTTATTTAAGAGGGGGAGGATGTAATGACCCGACCGGTCTTTTTGAGAATTAAAGTCCCGTTCGGCGGCGTAAGGTCTTGAACTACTTCGTATTATGTGTTATAACTTGCACGCGTGGTCGAGTTCAGTTACCGAATGATTCATAGTCAATTTGGAAGAAGGATTCTTGTTTTAGAAGCTTAAGCGGTAAAAGTTGACCGGAATTTGACTTTTATGTCAAACGATTCCGGAATAGGGTTTAGATGATTCCAACAGCTTCGTATGGTTATTTTGGACTTAGGCATGTGTTCGGATTTGGATTTGGAGATTGAAGAGTTGATTTTTGGAAGGTTGAGAGGTTTGACCAAGAGTTGACTTTAGTGATATCGGGGACGGAATGCAATTCTGAGAGTTGGAACAGTTTTTTATGTCATTTGCGACTTGCTTGCAAAATTTCACGTCATTCCAGGGTGATTTGAAAGGTTTCATTGTGAGGTTTAGAAGTTGCAAGAATTGAAAGTTCATGAGTTCGATTGATGGTACGTTTCATAGATTTGACGTTGTTTGATGTGATTTGAGACCCTGAGTGAGTCTGTGTTAGTGTCTGTATGCTTATACGGGGTCCCAGGAGTCCAATGTGTGTTTTGGACGAGTTGGGGATGGTTTTCATGGTTCTGAATATGTCTGAGTTCTGGTGTAATCGCACCTGCAGACCCCGTAGGTGCGATAGTCGCATGTCCGAAGATGAAGACACAGGTGCGTGAAGGGCTGAGCTTGGTAGTCTCCGATGAAGCGAAAAATTGGTGCGTATCTGCGGCTCCGCAAAAGCACATTCTTGGGCGTAGAGACGAGCTGGAGCGCAAATGCGGTTTGAGCATGCTCACATGTTGTTTCATAGAAGCGGTAGGATATCTGCATATGCCAGAGGGAAACCGGTCAGTGGTCTTCGCAGATGTGGTTCTTTTGTCGCAAAAGCGACGCCGCAGAAGCGGCTAATTATGTCGCAGGTGCGGTCATACCTAGGCAAAGAGTTTATATTCGAGGGTTTTTCCATTTTCTCCATATTTTGAGTTTTTGACCTCAGTTTTGGGATATATTTTGTGATGTTTTCAAGCCAATCATTGGGGTAAGTGTTCTTCACCTAGAATTTATTCTATTCCATGATTCTATCTTAAATTTCATCTTATAATTTGTGTTTTGAGTTGAGGAAAAATGGGGATTTTTGAAGGAAACTTTCAAAATGTAAAATGATGATTTGAGGGACAAATTGGTATCAGAATTTGATAATTTTGGTATGGTTGAACTCGTATCGGAATGGGTGTTTGGGTTTTGTAAAATTTGTGGGGTTTAGAGGTGTGGGCCCGCGGGTCGACTTTTGGGTTTATTTTTAGTTTTTGATAAAGATGGAAGCTTTATTATCCTGAATAATTTTTTCTTATGAGTTTTATTTATGCTTTGAAGTTATTTTGACTAGATTTGAGTAGTCAGGAGGTTATTTCACCTGAGAAGTTCATTTTAGAGTAACCAACTGTCTGCTTTGAGGTAAGTATCTTGCCTAACTTCCTGTGGGGGAACTAACCCTTAGGATTTGAGTCTTTTATGCTAATTGTATCATGTAAAGTCAGTGTACGCGAGGTGACGAGTACATTCTCGAGCTTATTTATGGAAAGTTGACATTTTAGGGCTCTTAGGTCCTTATGTTCACTGAATATGAAGATTTTTTGCTATGATTAGGTTTTCCATTTACTAGTTTTACCTATACATGCTTTAATTGGAATTAATTGCCTCATGATCCACTCTTATAGCCTATTTGCCTCTTATATGACTTAACTGAAGTTGTTACCTCTTCTATTGCCATGTTATCTCTCCCTAATTGTCCCTCCTTAATTGAAAGTATACTTATCTCTTATGTAATTATTCATCCTTAATTGAGGTTATGATTATTTTTTCGATGCTTATCCTTAGTTGAATTTGTTGTATTTCTTTCGTAATAGCTTAACCTTAAAAGAAGTTTAGATATCCTATATCTTAGTTGGCTTATCCTTATTTGGAATTATTGATTCGTGTTATCTCCCTTTTTGTTGAACTATACTTTGTGGGATTATCGTTACATATTATTTCTCCCTTGTTGAGCTATTCTTATTATGACTAGTATTCTCTATTGTGTTTATTCTTGTGAACTAGTTCTACCGTTCTTTGTGATCGAAAGCTCTTAAGTTGATTTACTTGTCGTACTCTTATGTTATTGTCATTGTTGGTGTTGCACTCAGTGTTGTGATGCACGAGGTTTCTGCTGTGCGGTTGTTATTATGATGCATGAGGTTTCTCCCGTGCAGTTGTTGTTGTGTTGCACGAGGTTTCTGTCGTGCTATTGTTACTATTGATATGTGCACATGCGGTGTGACAAGGCGGTCTATATATATGTGGGTTTCACATGTGGCGAGACAAGGTGGGAGAATTATTACGGATGTGTGGCGAGACAAGGCGGGCATTAACTTTATTATTGCGCACATTGTGAGCATGTAATTTTTGCCCTATACAAAATACTCCTATAACATCCCAAGAAAATTGATTTTTCTTAATTATTTTCCATTTTAGGAATTTTTGTAGAATTTTATTAATTGTTAGTATTTTTGTGCACGTTTAATTTTTATTTAAATCATAAAAATATCAAAAATACCATGCATTGCATTTAGGCTTTATGTTTATATTTTTTGAATTAATTAATAATTATTTGTTTTATAAAAAATAAAAATCACAAAAATAGCTCTTTATACATTTTTACCTTTTATTTTTTAGGTTATTGATTTTTCTCTTTTAATTTAGGATTAAGTAACTTTTATAATTAGGTAATTATTTTAATTTTATAATTTAGATAATTTAAGATTTTAATTTTAGTAGTTTTAGTTAAAAAAAGAGGTAATTGAAAAGGAGTGTTAATTTCGGAATTGGGCCACTTGAAGCCAAAAATCAGCCCAAAATTAACCAAAACCCGTCCAAATGACTACCCCAACCCAAGCCCAATTTCGCCTACCCGGTCCAGGTCTCTCCCATCCCCAAAACGACTCTGTTTCACTTCATTTTCATCACAGCAGTTAGATTCCTGGAACTCAACACCCTTTTAATATATAAGTGTCCGAAATCACTCCCCCCCAATTCGGAACCCCCCATTTCAGTCTCATCTCTCTCAACCCCAAACCTTAGCCGCCCTAGGATCCCCTCGCCGGCTCCGCCCTCCTCCGCCGTGGTACGCCGGCCAGAAATCGCTTCACGGCAGTAGACCACCTCCAAACACCACCATTTCAACACCACATAACCCTTATCGCCTCCTCATTCCAAATCTCCAATTCGTTTCTTTCAAATCACCACCAAAAATCTCGAATTTCAAATATGAGATTCAAGGCCAAAAAGTCTAAGTGCTCCAAATCGCCTAATTAGCACCATATAGTCATCTCACCTTCCTCTTTCCATATCCCAACCACTCCTTTCAAACAAGCCCAGAACTCCTCGAATCTCGGATCTAAGATCCAAAACCCTAACTTTTTCACTTCCAATTTCAGCCAGTTTTTGGGTCGTTTGAACACAAGACTTCCATTAATCGATTGATTTTGATAAGAGCAATCGATTGATGGTCGTCTAAAGTTCATTTTTACCCCATAAAATTTGGTCATAGATCGTTGGATGTTCTAGTTTATTTTGGAAATGAACATTAGGTAATTTCTTCTACCTTCTATTTAGTTTCTTTTTCTTTGTTTGCTGATTCTTTTTCATGTTTAAGTGTTTCTGTTAAACCGCATGATTCTAGAATTTTTCTCCTTTTAAACTATTTATTGTTTTTTTTACACATTTGTGACGATTCGGCCGGTCGTCTTAAGGATTAATGCCTCGATCCCCTATTAACTTCTTTCCCCAAGTTTATTTCTGCTAATTTGATTTGCCAGGATGTTTAGTTTTGAGTTTCGGAGAGTTTTGGGACACTTAGTCCCTAAATAAGAGCTTAAGTATTGGAAAATTGACTGTAGTCGGAACAGTATGAAGACGACCTCGGAATGGAAATCTGATGGTTCCGTTAGCTGTGTTGGATGATTTTGGGGTTAGGAGCGTGTTTGAATAGTATTTTGGAGGTCTGTAGCTAATTTAGGCTTGAAATGCCGAAAGTTTAATTTTGAAAGTTTTCGGTTCGATAGTGAAATTTTGATCCAAGGGTCGGAATGGAATTACGAGAGTTGCAGTATAAGTGAAATTTGGTATCTGTCCTTGCAAGCTTCAACCAACTTCCTTTTTTTCTTTCTCCTGTTATTTGCTGGTCTTTTGCTGCTACTTAGGTATTTAACCTCAGCTCTTTCTCTATGTAATGGCATGAATGACTTGTTAAACTGATATAAAAATCAGACGTGTAAATGCTATTTGTATAAGTGAATGTTTTTCCATGCTAGTGTTTAGTTTACATTAATATGAATATGTTTAGCTTTGACTATGTGAGTTTTTTTAAGTTTGAGCATGAAGAACCTAGTTAATACTTGAATGCCTTGTAGTTTTATTTTACAAAAGTTAGCTTTCTTTATGTCATTAGCCAAATCTTCTAGTTATTAATGTTGATTATGAAACTTTTAGTCATTTTTTCTCTCACCTTTCCTTTATCCGGGTAGACAGCCCCTCCCTTACCTAAAGCCATTTGTCTTCTTTCTTTGTCTGTTTGAGCTATGAGCTACTGCCTGTAGATTTGGCCACTAGTTAGCCAAATCAGGAGGTTCAAAAGCCTGAAAGTGGAATTATACTGTTTTGACAAGAGAATACCAAGCTCTAATGGACAAATCATGTCCAAAAGAGGCAGGAATTCTTCATAATGTCACTCATGCAGATTTTTAATAATTTAGCTTTCAATATGTTTAGTTTATGTAATAAATACTTTGCAAATTTTTAGGGTCTGGACACATAGCTATATTTAGAAGTACTTTGTAAATTTATGGACTTTTGTTAGTAAATGGATTGTTTGAGTGTTCTAATTTCGAGATTTAATTATTTTTAATTATTATCTTAGGTTCATAACATGTGATTTCTTTATGATGAGGGTAGTCCAGCATCACAGAATCACTTGATTACAAATTGGGCCAGACTTACAACAAGGCCCAAATCTGGGAATCACCTGAGCAAATCTGGGCCCAAGTGAATGGGCCCTGACATTAAACTCCGTAATTCAACCCTTAATTATAAAATCTCTCTAGAGAATTCCAGTATAAATGCATGTCGTGCAAATCATAGTAGTATAATTAATTTTAGACTTGAATTGTATTTGGATTTTTTTTTAGATTCTGATCGTCCTCCTTAAAAGTGATTTGAGTTATAATTTTTTCAAAGCATGCTTTGTGTAAGATTGGGTTGAAATATAGAGGTAGATAGGCCCAGCCGGTATATATTCACAATTGAGCCCGCTCGAAACCCAATGTGGGCAAAACTTGGTTAAATTCCAACAGGGACAAGAGTCCTGGAGCGTTCGTTCTGCTGGGCCCAAATTTGGAGCCCAAATACAGCTTTTCAAAGATGAATATTTCTGGATTAACGTCCAAGCCCAAAAAACTATTCAAAAGTAATTCAAAAAGCCTAGCCTCAAGTTTAGAAATTTCTTAGTTTGAATTTCAATTAGGATCCTTAGCCTAAACTTAAGGAAATAACCCCCTGTTATTAAAAATAAGTTGAGGTGTGCCATATCGAGCAAAACCTATAATTCATGGCCCTCATAAAATTAGGCCAAGATCTAACACTTGTAGAAAAGGTTTGAGGCGTGCCATATACAAATTAAATCATCCATGGCCCTCACAAACATTTGCTATTAAAAATTGAATCTTCATAGTTGCTTTAGGCGCGTTGATTAAATAAATTATACACCACCCGATGGGGTATATAAGGGAGTTTTTCCAATTAAAGTGATATTATTCGAAAAGAAATTATTTTATTTATTTCAGAGTCGCCACTTGGAATAATTTATGGTATCCCAAGTCACCGATTTATTTAAATCCCAAATCGAGGAAGTTTTATTTTTAAAGAGTTCGCGAACTAGAAATTCTAGATAAGAAATTCTGTTAACCCGGGAGAAGGTGTTAGGCATTCCCGGGTTCCGTGGTTCTAGCACGGTCGCTTAATGAGTATTACTTGGCTTATATTATTTAACTACTCATTTTTAGGACCTATGTGCATTTATCTTTTTACCACTTTTAAATCACTTGAATTATTCGTAATTAAAGAATTGAGTTACGCATAGTATACTCTTTTCTTTTGGCGCGTCAAAATCATATCACGCGAACGTGTCCACAATTAATAATGTTTTTGTTGATTTATTAAGAAAGATTGGTTGAAGTTGCGCGAATGCATCCCTCAAGTCTTTTTTTAGAGTTAAATTTACAATTATGTTACGCGAACGTATACATAATCACAATACTAATCTAAATTAGGCCTAAAGCAAACTATGATTGTTCAAATTAATAACAAAGTTTGTGAGGGCCATGAAAAATTTAATTGATGGTACACCTCCATTTTTAAGAAGTTAATATTAATTAAATGAGGACCATGGACTTAAGAGTTTTATTAGGCATGGCACGTCTCAAATTATTCTTAAAGCGATTTCTTGATCTAGTTTTTGAGGGCCATAAATTGTATGTTTGGATAATACGGCGCACCTCAATCTAATTAAAGGAGAGCACTGCATTTACTAAGGTGTGTTAAAGAGGCTTGATTTTATCTAAGTTAAAATCTTAAATCGGCATTACTAATTGGATAAGGCACTAAACAACCTATTTGGCCCTTAAAAATTTGAAGAGCTTTTTGGGCCGATGATAGGCCCAAATTTAATGAACCAGATCAAATTTTTGAGATTGTACATGGTATTTACACTAGGCAGAATTCAAACTTTGACAGGCTAGAGCAAACTAGCCCAGAATGGTTCAATATTGACCCCAAAACAAAACCAAACAAAAAAGACCATGAAATGTTTGAAAAAAGGTTTCAACAGATCACAAGGTGTGGGCCACGGTTGGCCCAATAACCTGAATCAAATGATAACTTCAGCATAAAGCCCTCTTAGGCTTAATTCCCTTTCCTTTTGCTTACTATAAGCAAAACAATACAATAGTTCGAGTATAAAAAATACACAGGTGTCCAAGTCACAAGCTGATATTAACCATAATGGCATAGACATTTTGTACACACAAATAATATTAACCAAACAGGGAATAATTTAACACTTCTTAAATACAAACTATCATTAAATGATAGTAACATTTAACATGATTTAATCCAAAACCCTTGTCCACACTAACATACAGAGTTAGCACACAATTTGGGTTCTAAAAAACAGTCCATAAACACCCTGATTTCTTAGTGTAATAAGACATTTACACCTCATATGAAGCAAATAAACCAGATCTAATCTTCCAAGCTACATTAAGACTAAGTGATAGATAAGATTAGTTCTTAGTATGTTAAAACAAGTAAGGTAAACTAAAAGACAAATGAAAAAAAAACAAAGCATTAAGAAGTAAACTCCAATAATCTTCAATCCTCAAATCAGACAAGTCACTTTCACATTTTCAAAGCTTGAGATGTGTACCTCAGAGTAGAAATTAAAGCAAAAGAAAAGGAGGAGGTCAGCAAAAATGGAACAGTGCAAAGCAGCAAATCAACACCAAACTTTCAACCCAATTCAGACAATTTTAAACCCAGATGCACGAAAGTTGTTTGAGATTTTCAAAACTCTGACTAACAATGGAGATCAAAGGGCACAGCCAAAGCAGTTTAACCAAAAAGAATCAAGACATTTTTAGTAATTTTCAGAGTGTACTGAAAGCTCAGCCGGTTGTATTTTTTTCAGTACTCTAACCTCTAATAATTTGCCTTGACAAAGAAGGAAAACTGGCCTCTTATAGAAGACCTTTAGGGCAGCAGAAATTACCCTACCATTTATCAATTACCCCTTCCCCAATTTTCATTTTTTTCACCTAGACCCTGATTTTTAGTGTGTTTGTTAAGTCAACCCTATTACCCACTTTCCTAGCAGCTTCCTAGTTGTTAGGACATATTCCTTTTATCCAAACTCCCTAAATTACCCTTTGAATTACTACAAATGCAAGCCACCTGATTCCCAATCCTGGGCCTAAACAAGTGGGCTTTTAATTCCCCAGGCCTGGACTGCCAAAAACCCAAAAAGGGTCCCAAATCATTAAAGCAAAGAAACAAATCAAATAAAACCAAAGGGCTCAAATTAACCAATAGAACCCAAGCGTGATGAACCCTAACCCCATTGATTAATTCAGCCTACGATTCGCTAAAGAATAAAAGAGAAGAGTAAAAAGAAGCACAATAGAGCTGGGCATGCTGGCACCATTTAACAAACTAATAGAAATCTAATTTAAACAAAGAAAACAAAAGAAAGAAATGGACCTACTGACTTGAGAAAAACATAGCAGAAATAATTGACAGATGAATGACAAAAAAAATGAAAATAAAATCAGGAATCAAGTCAAACAAAGTTAAAGAGGCACTGACGAGATATGAAAAAAGAAAAATGGACATGCATCTAAAATGAGAAGCAGGTGCTGTTTTACAAGAAACACACGAGTAAGTCGATGAACAACATCACTTGATGAACTTGCCGGTGACCTTCTATTTGAGATGAAATTTGTATCAATCGTATGTTCAGTTGAGAACAAGCGAACAACACAAATTTTAGCTTTAATCGCTCTTGGAAACATGATGATTTGGGAGATTTTGGGATTCTAGGATTTGGGATGCTGACCTCCTATCTAAAATCCGAGGCGATGGAGAGGGATTTGAGGGGAATTTTTTTGGGGTTTAGGAAGAGGAGGGGCTGGGGGTTATGAGGTGTAATTTTGGAGGTGGTTTGAGGTGGCACCGCAACCGGAGATGGTGAGGAATTTAGGGTGGCGCTAGGATTTGGGTTCAGAGAGTCTGCGGATTGAAAGGGGAAGCCGATGGAACCGGGGGGGAGGGGTGAGGCTTGTTCGGACATTTAAATACTTAGGGACCCTTAGTTCTGGTCTGTTGGATCACCGTGATCCAATGACTGAGATGAGTTAAGATTGAAAGGTGTCATTTAGTTAAGCTGAAGACTGGACCAGGTTGGGACTTAATTTTGGGCCTGGGTTGGGAAACATTTGAGCGGGTCTTCAATTAAAATGACCCAAATTTACAAGACAAATCATTTTTCCAATTTTCTTTTTTTTCTTAATTTTTCCCTTTCTTTTAATTAAAATCCTAAATTATACAAAAGTATAAAATTAAATTAATTATATAATTGTAAAAATTATAAATAATACTTAATTCTAAATTAAAAGAGATAAATAAATAAGCTAAAAATTAAAAGACAAAAATATAAAACTGAGCTATTTTTTTGTGATTTTTCATTTTAAACAACTAATTTACTAATTAACCTAAAAAAATATAAAAAAAAATCCTTAATGCAAATGCAGAGTATTTTTTTATATTTTCATAATTTAAATAAAAATTAACATGCACAAAAAAATACAAATAATTAAGAAAATTCTGCACAAATTTCTAAAATGGCAAATAATTAAAAGAAAAATCTATTTCCTAAGGGTTCTGTAGGAGTATTTCAATTAGGGCAAAAATCACGTGCTCACAGATGCCGCTCTTTGCTCGGAGACATGAAGGATTTTCGGGCAAAGATAAAATGAGCCATTATGATTGATTTTTGCCCGTTTGAAACTCCGTGAGAAGCATTTTTAGGAAAAATCCCGACCGAACCTTGTAGGCTATAAAGGAATCAGGTCAGGGTAGTTCTGGAAGTTTCAGTAGCTGGGACTACTAGGAAGCTGTGATTTCACTGTTGCTGCCGCAACTACTGCTGGCTGAACTCCTTATTACACCGAAATAACAAAATAAAAAGCTAAACTAGTTAAGCCTATCAACTACGAGTTACAAGATTCCTATCTATAAATCTTCTGAAGCTTGATCTTAAGTCTTGGATGATTCTTCCTGTAGACTCTGATTTGAATCTTGATGCTTGTTAGCTACAGCCGTTGGTTCATTCTTTGGCTTTTAGAATCAAGGCGGGACATGCAAAGCTTGCGACTTCAATCATATCTTGAGCAGTCCGCATCTTTTCTCCACTTCTGCACCTTGGGTTCAACTTCTTTTCTTGTTTCTTCTTTTTTTTTTATTTGGGTTGAGACTTCTTCTTTTGGACATCTCGAACCTTGTGTCTCACGGTGAAAACCTGTTCAGGCACCAAACCAAACAAACGAACGAAATTTTTCTGCCCCAGTTTTCACTAGAAAAATTTCGTGAGTTATTGTAACAAAATCTAGGCTATTTCTTTATTGAAAGCAATAAAATCAAGATTGTGTATCTTTGGGAGAAAGATATTAGGGAGTGGAACCCTATATCCAACTAGGGAGTGGAGACCCTATGTCTAAAAATAAAATCAACTAGAGAGTGGAGACCCTATGTTGGAAAGGCGACTAGGGAGTGGAGACCTATGTCTAAAAATAAACTCAACTAGGGAGTGGAGACCCTATATTGGAAAGGCGACTAGGGAGTGGAGACCCTATGTATAAAACTAAACTCAATTAGGGAGTGGAAACCCTATGTTGGAAAAGGCGACTAGGGAGTGGAGACCCTGTAACTAAAATAAACTCAACTAGGGACTGAAGACCCTATGTTGGAAAAGGCGGCTAGGGAGTGGAGACTCTATGTCTAAAAATAAAATCAACTAGGGAGTGGAGACCCTATGTTAGAAAGGCGACTAGGGAGTGGAGACCCTATGTCTAAAATAAAATCAACTAGGGAGTGGAGGCTCTATGTTGGAAAATACGACTAGGGAGTGGAGACCCTATGTCTAAAATAAACTCAACTTAGGAGTGGAGACCCTATGTTGGAAAATCAACTAGGGAGTGGAGACCCTGTGAGCACGTGATTTTTGCCCTACATGAAAATAACTCCTAAAGAATAGACCAAAAGTAATTTTTATTAATTTTAGGAGTTTTTCTTTGTTTATTTGCGTTTCATGCATTTTTAACATTTTTAAATCATAGAAAAATCCTAAAAATTATCATTTTTACATATTTATCTTTTAGTCTTTAAAATTAGCATTTTTCTTTAGTTTTAAGTTAATTAGTTGTTTTAATATAAAAAAATAAATAAAGAATTTTAATTTCTACAAAGATAGATTGATTTAGGATTTTAATTAATTAAAGAAAAGAAAGAAAAAGAAAAGGCTGGTTTTAATATTGGGCCACCCCAAAGAGCAAATACAATGGCCCAAGTGTGATTCTTTTACCCAATTCCCATACAATCCAAGCCCAAACCCGCCTGACCCGACCCAATGCCCAAAACTCATCTTCTTTTAATAAAGAACTAACCTAGAAGGCCTAAAAGAAGGCCTGGGGGGACTAACGCGTGAAATACACAAAAAGCGCCGCAAGAGAACAATGACCCCCCCTGATATCGTCTTCTCCGGACGACCCCAACCCTTCACTAAACAACCAGCAACCACCAGCTACCATCTTCAGTCCAAAACGAGAGCCGCGACTGTGAGGGGAAGTTTCTGCGTTTCCTTCTCGTTCTTTGGTCGTCGTCGAAAGAAAACAGATGTAAAAAAAATGAACAGAGTGAGAGATTGACAGAGAGAACCTAGACCTGTTAGCTTCAGAACACTGACTAGTCGACCACCAGCCACGACACTCATGTCCCTCTCGCTGGAAAACACTTACACACAGCCACAAACGCACAGAACGGGGAAGGGACAATAGCGAACTCGATGAGTTTTTGTGAGAATGAGAGGCACGTGAATTTAGTTTCAAACTTCGCTTGGTTTATTATTGATATCGTCCATTCAATCTATTTTGAAATCGCGATTGAGGTACTATCGGAGGCGAGGTCCGGTGCGTCGAGGTCGTACGGCAAGGAAGAAGATCGATCTTCAGATCTGCTTTGTCCAAGCAATTCTCGTTTTTTACTATCCCTATACTATGTTATTGATCTCCTTACTGTCGAATTGTAATGTAAATTTCGTTAATTGGTTTCTGTATTGGTTTTGCAAATGGAACTTTTTGATCTGGGTTCGGCTTTTGCTCTATGAAAACATGAATATTGAATGATGATTGGTTAACGATGATACTACTGATTATTAGCTTGTAAAGGATATATATGTGAAAAATGTGAAAAACGAACAATGCTGGTGAATTTGCCGAAAATATTCTTAGTAACTTAGTGAAGTTTTTATGAATAATGTATCCGGTAGTATACCCTTTCTAAATCACTTCTTAAATCTGCTTTGAAGTATTGCAGAACAATCTTCTCATTAGTTTTTGGCTCAAACTTGCTTTTGCTTTATTTTTTTAATTTTATTCTTCTTTAAAAACGTTACATTGCCATGAGTTTGAGTGATTTCCATGTTTCCCTATAGTTTAATAATTTCTTTAGATAATCATCTTTGGTTATTAGTCTTCAGTTTTCAGCGAAAGAAAGTGATTCGAGGTTTCATCTTAAAAATGCCATTTTCGTAGTCTAATGGGCTTTCCTTTAAGAGTCCTTTTGTCCAAATCCTTTTCCTACGATTAATTTAATCCATTTCCTTCATTATATTATTCATATCTCATGACCTTGCAGTAATCTCAAAGTTTAGGAAGAATGATGAACACCATAGTTTTTTAGGTCGAGGTGAGCCGTGCCAAATAAAACTTCAAAACGCATGGCCCTTATTTAATTAATGTTTTATCCTTAGAAATTGAGGCGTGTCATTTAGCGAATTTCATGGCCCTCGCAAAGTTGCAAACGCGTAGTTGTTTAGGCGCGTTATTTTAATAATTTACCTTCCTAAACTCGAGTGCGCATCTATGTGACCCAAAACCAAATCTCAACGTTAGATAAAATGTGTTGCGGACTGCGGGTGCGTTTATGTGACGTGGTTCGAAATATATTTCAAATGACATTGCAATCTTTCTTTAATTAATTAAATAAAGCGGTTAAAAATTAAAATTGCACATAGGATTAAGCATGTTTAAAATCAGATAATCAGGCCAATTATGACAGTTGAGCGACCGTGCTAGAAACACAGAACTCGGGAATGCCTAACACATTCTCTCGGGTGAACAGAATTCCTTACTCGGATTTCTGTTTTGCGGACTGTAATACAGAGTCAATACTTTCCTCGATTCGGGATTTGAACCGGTGACTTGGGACACCATAAATCTCCCAAGTGGCGACTCTGAATCTTTTAATAAATAATTCCGTTTCGATTGTCATTTAATTGAAAAAACTCCCTAATTATTATACCTTTCGGGGGGTGTAGTAAAAAAAGGAGGTGTGACTGACCCTATGTCTAAAAATAAACTCAACTAGGGAGTGGAGACCCTATGTTGGAAAAGGCGACTAGGGTGTGAAGACCCTATGTCTCAAATAAACTCAACTAAGGAGTGGAGACCCTATGTAAGAAAAATGACTAGAGAGTAGAGACCCTATGTCTAAAATAACTCAACTTGGGAGTGAAGAGCCTATGTTAGAAAGGCGACTAGGGAGTGGAGACCCTATGTCTAAAAATAAACTCAACTAGGGAGTGGAGACCGTATGTTGGAAAGGCGACTAGGGAGTGAAGACCCTATGTCTAAAATAAACTCAAACTGGGGAGTGGAGACCCTATGTTGGAAAAGGGACTAGGGAGTGGAGACCCTATGTCTAAAAATAAACTCAACTAGGGAGTGGTGACCCTATGTTGGAAAAGCGACTAGGGAGTGGAGACCCTATGTCTAAAAATAAATCAACTCGGGAGTGGAGATCCTATGCTGGAAAAACGACTAGGGAATGGAGACCCTACGTCTAAAAATAAACTAAATTAGGGAGTGGAGACATGTAACGACCCGGCCGGTCATTTTTGAAATTTACGCCTCGATCCCCTATTAACTGTTTCCCCTAAGTTCATTTCTTCTGTTTTGGTTTGTCGGGATGTTCGGTGTTGAGTTTTGAAGAGTTTTGGGATACTTAGTTCCTAAATGAGAGCTTAAGTGTTGGAAAATGGTCCGTAGTTCGAACACTGTGAAGACAACATTGGAATGGAAATTCGATGGTTCTATTAGCTCCATTAGGTGATTTCGAGGTTGGGAGCGTGTTCGGAATGAATTTTAGAAGTCCGTAGCTAATTTAGGCTTGCATTGGCGAAGTTAGTATTTTGACGATTTTCATTTGTTAGGTGAGATTTGATCCGAGGGTCAGAACGAAATTCCGAGAGTTGCTATAGCTTCTTTAGGTGATTTGGGAAATGTGTGCAAAATTTTAGGTCATTCGGATGTGTTTGGTTGGATTTTTAATCGAATGCGTGTTTTGGAAGTTTTAGAAGAACTTAGGCTTGAATTCGATGTAATTTGATGGTTTTGGCGTTGTTTGAGGTGGTTTGATGATTGGAACAAGTTTGTACGATGTTTTTGGAGGTGTTGGTATTTTTTGGTTGAGGTCTCGGGGGCCTCGGGGTGATTTCGGATGGCTAATGGGAATTTTTGAAGTTGGAAAATGCTGCAGAAATGCAGCAGTCAGTGCAGAGCAATTTTGCTCTATCCGATCGCATAGCAAGGTCTGCGATCGCATAGAAGGACTTTTGGGGGCTGTTTGGTTGTGCTATGCGATCGCATAGCAGGTGTTGCGATTGCACAGTGTTGTTGGATGGTGCATTGCGATCACAGAGGTCCAGTTGCAATCGCATAGGTTAATTTTGAGGCCTGAAAATTTTGTTCTATGCTATCGCAGGAGCTCTAATACGATCACATAGGATTAGCTACAGTGCCCGGACAGAATGTTAAAAGCAATTCATCCGTGAACCCAAACCCATTGTTTCCACCATTTTTTAGCATTTGGAGAGCTACTTGGGAGCATTTGAAGCGGGTTTCGACTAGGATTAATTGGAGGTAAGTTTTATGAGTTAAAAACATAATTATATTGTATAATCATCCTTGAAATCCTTGAGAATTTAGCCAAATTGTAAGAAAATAGGGTTAGAGATTTGAATTCCAAATTCGAGATTTGTGAGGCTATTTGTGGTCAGATTTGAGAGATTTTTATATGGTTAGACTCGTGATAGTACGAGGGTTCTAAAAATGTGAAAATCATTCGATTCCAAGGTGTTGTTCTGAGGGGCGTTTTGGTTATTTTTATCGATTTTTGCGCCTAGCTTTAAATTTAATAGTGGAATCAGTTGTTTGCAATATTATTTATGATATGTAATTGAATTGAATAGAATTGGGCCATTTGGAGTCGGATACTCATGGCAAAGACATGGTTCATAGTTGATTATTGAGCCGGTTCGAGGTAAGTAGCTTGTTTAACCTTGTATGGGGGATCTTTTCCCTTAGGACATGATCTTTGAATATTTGAATGCCTCGTACGTGAGGTGACGAGCACGTACTTGAACTAATTGTTGTAAACCCATTTCTACTTGAAGTATTTAAATTGAGATTTCCTGTTACTTGTTCATTTTAGACTATAAGTTTAAACCTGTGCTAGCTTAGAGAAGCATGTTTAGCTGACTTGCTTGCTTAATTGTTTAACTGTATTATTTGTACTCTGTGAAGCATGTTAGGCTAGAAATTACTATTATTTGTACTGATTTTAGCATTATTCTGAGATTATGAGTTGTTGTTGTTGTGTGTTTAATTTGGGACTACGGGACGGCTTCCCGGGAGATCCCCCAGTACTTGATATATTCTGGATCGAGGGTGCGGGATACCAAGAGATCCCTGGCGCATGTATTTCTATATATTGGTATACCAAGAGATCCTCGACTTACTTATTGAGGATACCAAGAGATTCCCAGTGTATATGATGAGGATACCAAGAGATCCTCGGGATATCAAGAGATCCCCAGTGTATATGATAAGGATACGAAGAGATCCTCGAGATACCAAGAGATCCCCAGTGTATATGATGAGGATACCAAGAGATCCTCGGGATACCAAGAGATCCCTGGTGCATATGATGAGGATACCAAGAGATCCCCGATTATTATTCCTTGTTAAGAACAGTATTCCTTTTATTGTTACCTTTGCTTTCTATTATTGTTCTTCCTTATTTATCTGGTTTAGATTCTCGTTGTAGACTTTGTTTAAACTGTTTCCGTTATCATATTATTTATTATGTTTTATCTCAATAGGGCCCTGACCTTCCTCATCACTACCCAACCGAGGTTAGGCTTGGCACTTACTGAGTACCGCTGTGGTGTACTCATGCCCTTTTGCGCATGTTTTTTTTCATGTTCAGATTATTCAGGTACCTCTACTCAGGCGTACTATCCTTGAGGCGAGGAGTTATACGGAGACTTCGAGGTATATCTATCGCATTCGCAGACCAGGAGCCTCTATTCTGTTCCAGCTTTAGTATCTAGTTTATTCCTTTCTCTCAGTTGTTTAGATATTCTGGGGTTAGAGCAGCGTACTATGTTTCTATTAGCCTGTAGTTCCCATGAGTTTCCGGGTTTTGGGATTGAGTTGTAGACTTCTACATTTCTTTTGGGTTGTATAGGCCGAGCGGCCTTATATGCAGTCATTATTTTACATATGTTCAGTTTTAATTAATTATTCTGCAAGTTATTTTAAATTTCCGCATTGTTACGCTTACCTAGTTGTAGGAACTAGGTGCCATCACGGCATGTTCATGGAGGGTGAACTGGGGTCGTGACAAGTTAGTATCATAGCTCTAGGTTCATAGGAGTCACGGAACACAGGCATAGTCTCGCTGATTAGTACGTTGACGTCTGTACTTATCTACGAGAGGCTATGTAACCGTTAGGAAAATTTCACTTCATTTCATTCCTCATCGTGCATCATTTATTCGGTTTGGAGCCTATATCATATGTTCTTTTTGCATCCACTCGTGTATTGAAATTTGCATACTCGGTATCAATTATGCGCCGATGGTTCGTGATGCTACAGAAGGATTATGATGGAGCCAAGAATTTGCTCAACCATTGTTACCGCGTGTCATCCATATTGATAATGCAAAATTATTGAGAGATTATTCAATTGTGCACATGGGGTGCAATGGGTTCTGACATCTAGTTGATAAGTACGATCTTAAAAAGGTTTACTTAATTGCCTAATCATTACAGTAATGGTAGAGTCACGAGGTGGAGGTAGATCCGAAGATAGTTGGTGGTAATAGAGACTGTGGTTCATATGAGATGTCTATTTAGTGAAGGGTACAACTAAAAACCAAGATATTGGAGGGCGTGAGTTTAACTATCTAAGAGTGACATGTGCCAAACGAACGGCTTGAGGTGTCTTATGATGGTGACGTACGGGCGATAAAGGTTAGTATTGTGGAGTATCGGGATGTATCTTATAGCTTTGCACCAAAGTGAAGGGAGTCCACTATCAACAATCAAATTGTGGGTCATGTATCATATCAGATTTGACCTGAGATGTATTTATGTGGTATTTAAAAAAAAGGTTCTTTGAAACTTGTATATGAGTAAGAGCTGAGATTTGTATGGAATGATGTTGGGACATTCGATATTCCTATGTCTATAATAATTTTACATTTCAGTATCAGCAGGGAAATCGAAACAATCTCAGAATACTCGTAGTGCTCCAGTTAATCAGGGCACTCTCATGGGAGAAATCTATTTCATCAGTACACACAGTCAACACACTCCATTATAGTTACTAATCTACATACGTTACAAGTTAGATATGGAGAACAAACGGGTAGATGGCGCCTAAGAGGTAGATGCCCGACCCATTGATATAATTGCTATAATGTGGCTTAGGCCACTACACCAGATGGTTTTATTACAAGTACAATTCCGATTGTTATAAAAAGGATATTTTTTTCCCTTAATTTGATTTGATTTTGAAAATTGAGGCGAGTCCTCTTAATATGCTCCACTCATGAGTGAGCTTCGTAATCCTAAAATCTACTTATGTAAACACTCACGCTGGGCTATTATATGGAGGTAGCTATCCCTATCATTATGTGTTGGTCACTAAGAATATCTATGAGGCTAAAAGTGACTTTCTATTACTTACTATAGTGGGTTTTGATGTGATTTCAGGATAATTAATTTCAATTGTCAATTATATGCCCTATCGATACGAGGGTTCATTATATGTTGTGATTTCTTTGACGGAAATTATTGAAAAGAAGAAAGAAAGGAAATGAAAAATTTTGGTTGGCACAATGCACAAATACTTGTGATTCAGAGTTAAGGATGGGATCCTTTTTTTTATATAATGTGAAATATTTTAAACCGAGCTACAAGCTGCGGTGGATGTTATATAAGGACAAGGTCCTGGTGGTGAAAATTTTGTATGTTTAAAATTCCCTTTTTATAAAATTTAAAATTTTGTACTATATTTTAAATGGGAGTCATACCTGTTAGGCTTATTTGACAATTCTTGTATATTTTCTGTTCATATTCAGCCATTTTTGTGTCGTAAATGTTGAATTTTACCTATGAGATGAGCGCCTAGGTGGCGATAAATGTGACTCGTTAATTCGAGTAAGTAATTATGAGATCTCCATGCCTCATTGTGAGTAAAGCGGAGGTCTGAAATGAGATGTTTGTTAACATAAGGTTAATTGGCAATGTTGTGATTTATGAACAACTATTATGGCCAGAGACGAGGTTATGGGCATACAGATGATGTGTTTCATGTCCAGATATCATTATGATAATGTGATACTTGTAATGCAGAGATTAGTATTATTGATATATACATTGTGGTATTTCATTAGGTTGTGGATGTGTTGTTAGGAGTTGGTTTGGTGCTACTCTGGCAGGTGGATAGGCCCAATTACTGGAGAGGCTCTGCCGAAATTTCTAAAAAATTGGGAGTTAGAGTTTTTTTTTAAGACCTTTCGATGTGCGAAGAAAGAGATAAGCTACGTTGTGTATTTGAGGACGAATGACCCTAAGTGGGGGAGAATGTAACACCCTAAAGAAAACAATTTCGAAGTATTTAAGCGCTATTAAAAGTCGAAGTGTGTTGAGATAAGACTAATGCAGTGTGATGATATGGAATTCGGGTCCTATGACGAATGGCAGATTTTGAAGTTTGTGTCCTGTCCTAAGGTTATGGACTAAGGATGAGGTGAAACATTCTGTTAAATTGAAGGATCAGTTACAGGAATTTGCTTGATAAGGGTTTTATTCGTCCCAGTGTACCACCTTAGGGTGCTCCTATCTTGTTTGTGAAGAAAAATGATGGTTCTATGCGTATGTGTATTGATTACCGCCAGTTGAATAAGGCTACAGTGAAGAACCGTTATCCTTTGCCTCGTATTGGTGATCTATTTGACCAGCTTTAGGGCGCACAAGTGTTTAAAAAAATAATAATTTGCGTTCAGGTTACCATCAGTTGAAGATTCGGGAGCCAGACATCCCGAAGACTGCTTTCAGGACTCGGTATGGTCATTACGAGTTTCTTGTAATGTCATTTGGTCTGACCAATGCCCCAGCAACCTTTATGCAATTGATGCACAGTGTGTTCAGGCCATATCTCGATTCGTTCGTGGTTGTTTTCATAGATGATATTCCGGTATACTTCCAGAGTCGGGAAGAATCAAGAGCAGCACCTGAGGACAGTGCTTCAGACCCTAAGAGAGAAGAAGTTATATGCAAAGTTCACAAAATGTGAGTTTTGGTTGGATTCTGTGGCAGTCTTAGGCCACGTGATAACGGGTGAGGGAATTCAGGTGGATCCAAAGAAGATAGAGGCAGTGCAGAGTTGGCCTAGACCCTCCTCAGCTACAGAGATTCGCAGTTTCCTTGGCTTGGCGGGTTACTAACGTCATTTTGTGGAGGGGTTTTCATCGATTGCAGCTCCTATAACTAGATTGACTCAGAAGGGTGCTCCATTTCAGTGGACAGAAGAGTGTGAGGCGAGCTTTCAAAAGCTCAAGACAGCTTTGACTTCGGCCCCAATTTTGATACTGCCTACTGGTTCGGGGTCTTATACGGTGTATTGTAATACTTCACGGGTTGGCCTTGGAGCGATGTTGATGTAGGACGGTAGGGTGATTGCATACGCATCTAGACAGTTGAAGATACATGAAAAGAATTACCCTGTCCACGACCTTGAGTTAGTTGCTATTGTTCATGCCTTGAAGATCTGCCGTCATTATTTGTACGATGCGCCTTGTGAGATTTATATTACTCACTGGATTTTGCAGCATATAATCTAGCAAAAGGATCTAAATTTGCACCACAGATGGTGGTTAGAGTTGCGGAAGGATTATAACATCACTATCCTATATTACCCGGGAAAAGCTAATGTAGCGGCCGATGCTTTGAGTCACCAGGCAGAGAATTTCGGAAGTTTGGCTTACCTACCAATATCAAGAGACCTATGGCGATGGATGTTTAGGCCTTTACCTGCCAGTTGTGAGGTTGTATCTTTCAGCGCCTAGTTGGGTTTATAGCTCGGTGTCCCAACTGTGAGCAGGTTAATTATGCGCACCAGAGACCCAGTGGGTTGGTTCGACCCGGGTGAGGTTAGATTATTGGGCACAAACTTGGTTTAGGATGCATTGGAAAAGTTAAAGTGATTCAAGATAGACTCTGTATAGCCTCGACCAGACAGAAGATCTATGCGGACCGGAAGGTTCGTGATGTTTCCTATATATTGGAGAGCAGATTCTGCTTCAGGTTTCGGCTATGAAGGGCATTATGAGATTCAAGAAGAAAGGGAAGTTGAGTCCGAGGTTTTTTGGCCCTTTTGAGATATTGAAGCATGTTGGAGAAGTTGCTTATGAGCATGCCCTATCTCCCAGCTTAGCAGGAGTTCATCTGGTATTTCATGTTTCGATGCTCCGGAGATATCACGAAGACCCATCGCACGTATTGGATTTCAGCTCAGTCCAGTTGGACAAGGATTTATCTTATGTTGAGGAGGCGACTTGGGAGACCGAGCGGGATATGCGTAGCCGATACCCTCATCTTTTCACTACTTCAGGTATGTTCTTTATGCTCGTTCGAGGATGAACGAATGTTTAAGTGTGAGAGGATGTAACGACCCGGCCAGTTGTTTTTGAAATTTACATCCCGATCCCCTAATAACTATTTCCCCTAAGTTCATTTATGCTGTTTTGGTTTGCTGGAATGTTCGGTGTTGAGTTTTGAAGAGTTTTAGGACACTTAGTCCCTAAATGAGAGCTTAAGTGTTAGAAAATGGTCCGTAGTTTGAATAGTGTGAAGTCGGCCTCGGAATGGAAATTTGATGGTTCCATTAGCTCCGTTAGGTGATTTTTAAGTTGGGAGTGTGTTCGGAATGAATTTTAGAAGTCCGTAGCTAATTTAGGCTTGAATTCGCGAAGTTAGTATTTTGGCAATTTCCGGTTGATAGTTGAGATTTTGATCTGAGGGTTGGAACGGAATTCCGAGAGTTGTTGTAGCTTCGTTAGGTGATTTGGGAAATATGTGCAAAATTTCAGGTCATTCGGATGTGTTTTGGTTGGGTTTTTGATCGAATGCGTGTTTTGGAAGTTTTAAAAGAACTTAGACTTGAATTCGATGTAATTTGATGGTTTTGGCGTTGTTTGAGGCATTTTGAGGATTGGAACAAGTTTGTATGATGTTTTTGGAGGTGTTGGTATTTTTTGGTTGAGGTCTCAGGGGCCTCGGGGTGATTTCGGATGGCTAACGGGAATTTTTGAAGTTGGAAAATGCTGCAGAAATGCAGCAGTCAGTGCAGAGCAATTTTGCTCTATGCGATCGCATAGCAAGGGCTGCGATCGCATAGAAGGACTTTTGGTGGCTGTTTGGTTGTGCCATACGATCGTGTTGCGATCGCACAGTGTTGTTGGATGGTGCATTGCAATCGCAGAGGTCCAGTTGCGATCGCATAGGGTAATTTTGAGGCCTGAAAATTTTGTTCTATGCGATCGCAGGAGCTCTAATGCGATTGCATAGGGTTAGCTACAGTGCCCGGACAGAATGTTAAAAGCAATTCATCCGCGAACCCAAACCCATTTTTCCACCATTTTTTTAGCATTTGGAGAGCTACTTGGGAGCATTTGAAGCGGGTTTCGACTAGGATTGATTGGAGGTAAGTTTTATGAGTTAAAAACATGATTATATTGTAGAATCATCCTTGAAATCCTTGAGAATTTTGCCAAATTGTAAGAAAATAGGGCTTGAGATTTGAATTCCAAATTTGAGATTTGAGAGGCTATTTGTTGTCCAATTTGAGAGATTTTTATATGGTTAGACTCGTGAGAGTACGAGGGTTCTAAAAATGTGAAAATCATTCGATTCCGAGGTGTTGTTCTGAGGGGCGTTTTGGTTATTTTTGCCGATTTTTGCGCCTAGCTTTAAATTTAATAGTGGAATAAGTTGTTTGCAATATTATGTACGATATGTAATTGAATTGAATAGATTTGGGCCATTTGGTGTCGGATACTCATGGTAAAGACATGGCTCATAGTTGATTATTGAGCCGGTTCGAGGTAAGTGGCTTGTCTAATATTGTGTGGGGGATCTTTTTCCCTTAGGACATGATCTTTGAATATTTGAATGCCTCTACGTGAGGTGACGAGCGCGTACTTGAGCTAATTGTTGTAAACCCATTTCTACTTGAAGTATTTAAATTGAGATTTCCTGTTACTTGTTCATTTTAGACTGTAAGTTTAAACCTGTGCTAGCTTAGAGAAGCATGTTTAGCTAACTTGCTTGCTTAATTGTTTAACTGTATTATTTGTACTCTGTGAGGCATGTTAGGCTAGAAATTACTATTACTTGTACTAATTTTAGCATTATTCTGAGATTATGAGTTGTTGTTGTTGTGTGTTTAATTTGGGACTATGGGACGGCTTCTCGGGAGATCCCCCTGTACTTGATATATTCTGGATTGAGGGTGCGGGATACCAAGAGATCCCCGACACATGTATTTCTATATATTGGGATACCAAGAGATCCCCGACTTACTTATTGAGGATACCAAGAGATCCCCAGTGTATATGATGAGGATACCAAGAGATACTCGGGATACTAAGAGATCCCAGTGTATATGATAAGGATACCAAGAGATCCTCGGGATACCAAGAGATTCCCAGTGTATATGATGAGGATACCAAGAGATCCTCGGGATACCAAGAGATCCCTAGTGTATATGATGAGGATACCAAGAGATCCTCGGGATACCAAGAGATCCCTAGTGTATATGATGAGGATACCAAGAGATCCCTGGTGCGTATGATGAGGATACCAAGAGATCCTCGGGATACCAAGAGATCCCCGATTATTATTCCTTGTTCAGAACATTATTCCTTTTATTGTTACCTTTGCTTTCTATTACTGTTCTTCCTTATTTATCTAGTTTAGATTTTCGCTGTAGACTTTATTTAAACTTTTTTTGTTATCTTATTATTTATTATGTTTTATCTCAGTAGGGCCCTGACCTTCCTCGTCACTACCCAACCGAGGTTAGGCTTGGCACTTACTGAGTACCGCTGTTGTAAGGTCTCGTAAATAATTTTTGGTCTCAAAACTTAGTAACTCGTGGTGTCGACTGCGAATATATGTTAGCGGTTCGGACCCTTGGTAGTGATCTAAGCCTTTAAAAATCAAAAGAATCAATTTCCCAGAAAATTGTCATTTATGCGGTCCAGAATGCGGTCGCAGATCAGCTATGCGGCCCGCATTCCTGCCGCAGAGTGAAGCAGAGAGTTGGTCTAAGTTGATGTTAAAAATGCGGTCCATTATGCAACTGCATAATCAGTATGCGGACCGCATTCCTGCCGCAGAGTGAAGCAGAGAGTTGGTCTAAGTTGATGTTAAAAATGCGGTCCATTATGCAACCGCATAATCAGTATGCGGACCGCATTTCCACCGCACACCCAGGCAGAGATGTCCAGTGATTTGGGGTCAGTTCTGCGGTCCAATATGTGGACCACATTCCAATTATGCAGTCGCATAGTGCGACCGCAGATCTTACCCGGACTTCTATTTTCTAAAATTTAAAGCCCGACCCCCCTTTCTAATAAAACACTCTAACCCCTCATTTTAACCATTTTTCTGAGCAAAACAAGAGAGAGGGAGGAGGGGTTCTTGAGAGAGAGTTCATTTTCTTCAAAAATTTGTTCCTCAAATTATCTGGTCCGGAAAATTTCAAAGCAAGTGTCTTTATCTCTATTTCTACAGGTAAAATCCCTACCCCATTTTCATTGACTTTCAGATTTATTGAGAGGGGAAAAGTCTCATGCATTAGTTCTTGATAATAGGGGTTGAAACACTCATGCATGTTTATTAAAACCTAAAATCTAGTAAGAGTAGTTGGGAAGGAGTAAAGAATTGTGTAAAGAAGGGTTGATAACCTAAATGCGTTCGGGTAGGGATTGTGAACTTTGATTCTAAGAAATATGTGTTAATTTGTAAATTAGATTGACGTGGCTAGATAGCTTGGTGACCGATAATAAGAGTTTAAAAAGGGAATTCGACTCCAGATATGTATGGCTAACCTTGACTTTGTAAAATCGCCTTGTTGGTGTTCAAATGTTTGGTATGTGACATTCACGTGGGTAAATTGTGAAATTCGTGTGATTTGAATGGTTGTGATTATGATTTGTGGTATTAGATGAAGAACAAATGACGTAAAGAAATTGTAAGTGATGCAACTGAAATAATTGAGATATTAACATCTATGGCTTATCGTGGGCAAGTATTGTTGTAATGTGAAACACTTGTGAATTGTGGAATGTGACGGAAATAGTATGGATGGTTATAGAAACACTTGTAAATTATTGTTTCTATTCCTTAAGAAGTGTTGTTGTGATCTTTGTGAATTGTTCATTGCTGTTGTTGTGATTGTTTGTGAATTGAAAATGTACGGTGGGATCGGGTTGCGTGCCGCAACACGAGTAATAAGGTGCGGGTTGTAGTGATAAGGGTTGCCGAGGTAATAAGGGTGGCCGAGGTAATAAGGGTGGAAAGTGATCAAAATCACTGTTGAAATGAAAATATGAGCAAAAATGTGAAATCTATTAATGTGGAAATGTGGAAAGGAAACGGGAGAGCAAAAATGTGAAATCTATGGAATTGATTGTTGTTTCTGTTACTGTTACTTACTTGTCTATGGCTAGAGTTTACTTGGTGCAAAGTTTGTTATACATACCAGTACAATTCAAGTGTACTGACGTCCCTTTTGCCAGGGGCGCTACATTCGTGTTATGATTTTAGGTGGATCTGCAGTAGGTATTCCAGCCCACCGATCGTAGCTCCCTCTTCGCCTTCCGTCAGTTGTTTTGGTGAGCCCCATTCCTCTTGGGGACCTATGTGGCTCAGGCCACTTGTTTCTGTAGTTTTATTTTGTTGTTGTGTAAGGTATAGCCGGAGCCTTGCTACCGGCAAGTACTGTATTATCCCATTATATCTTTAGAGGCTCCGTAGACAGTGGATGTGGGTTAGAAGCTATGTATATTCATGTTTCTTTTGTTGGACAATGAATTGGTAATCTCACTAACTAATATGTATGTATGCTTTGAAAAAGGGTGATCTAAAATTAATTATATGGCTAGTTCTTAGAATACTAAATAAGGAAAACAAGGGGTGGCTCATAGGTTTGGAAAGGCACCCAGGTCCGCTTGACTGGGGATACCCGGTCGAGCGCCGGTCATGTCCCTCGGGTTTGGGGCGTGACAAACTTGGTATCATAGCCTAAGGTTTTAAGTGTCCTAGGATGTCTCGGAGCCGTGTCTAGTAGAGCTCTTCTTATCGGTGTGTTGTCGACCACTTCTATAAGTAGGGGGCTGCATGGACATTTAGGAATTTACCCTCTTCTTTGTTTTTCTATATCGTGCGGTGAAGTGAAAAGTGGAAGTATTTGTGTCTAACTCGTGCTCTGTTCCAAAATTTTTAGTAATGGCACCTAAGAAGAAAGCTAGACTCGGCCTTGGGGCCAACGCCACCGCAAGTGTGGTTGTGAATCATGTACTTGATGCCGTGGGTAAGAGTGACTTACCGGCCTTGAATCTGCCCGACCCATCTATTCCAGATCCAAGCATTCCTGTTCGAGCTGCGGCAGAGGGTGCCACCATCCCTCCGGCCAATATTCCTGATTCTGGTACAGTTCCAGCTTCCGGTCCCGGGGTTTCTGATGAGGACCTTAGAGGAGCCATCCGTATGTTGACCCAGTTAGTGGCCGCCCAGGCCCAGAGATATTATGATGCCCCTGCTTCCTCTAGCAGACAGGGAGATTCCGCCAGCTCCAGAGTCCACCAGTTTCTGCGATTGGCCCCTCCAGAATTCTCAGGCACAGACCCAGAGGCCGATCTGCAGGATTTCCTTGATGAGATGTATAAGACCCTTCGAGTGATGAAGGCTACGGAGATAGAGGGGGTAGAGTTGGCTTCATACCGGTTGAGGGGAGCAACGCGTTCGTGGTTTGAGATATGGGAGGATTCCCGTGAGGAGGGATGACCTCTGGCTAGGTGGGATGAGTTTGTTCATGCCTTTATGGAGAACTTCTTGCCTGCCGAGACAATGGCAGCCCGTGCCACTGAGTTCGAGGTTCTCAAATAGGGCAGTATGAGTGTTTGGAGTATCACATGGAGTTTGTGAGGTTGTCCAAGTATGCTCCTCAGTTAGTGTCGACCATGGATGCTCGAGTTCGGCGTTACGTTCAGGGATTTAGTCCTTTGGTGGTGAATGAGGCGGATACAGCGGCCTTGCACTCAGATATGAATTATGGAAAGATTGTAGGGTTCGCTCAGGCCACAGAGGCTAGGAAGTTGAAAATTCGGGCAGAAAGGGAGAGTAGCAGCAGGGCCCGGTCAATGGGTCACTCAGGGAGACTAGTTTCGGGGAGAGGGTCATCAGGGCCATCCCAGTCATATGCTCAGTCCTCAGCAAGTGCACCGCCATCCGTGCACAGTTATTAGCAGAGCAGTCACTCGAGACAAGGTTCAGACAGTAGGAGGTTCCGCCAGTCCGGTCATTCAGGAGTGAGGTCTCAGCAGCAGGGTGGAACTACATGCCCCAAGTGTGGGAGATTTCAAACAGAGACTTGCTATTTGGATATCCTGGTATGTTATAGGGGCGGGGTGAGAGGTCACATCCAGCGGGATTGCCGTGCACCCAGTCAGGGTATGGGTAGAGGATCTGCCCAGTCATCCGGTTCTTTAGTTTCTACATCATCAGTGCATCCTCTAGCTCCAGCAGGGCGCGGTAAAGCTAGGGGTGGAGCTCGTGGTAGGGGTGGACCTAGCCGGTTCTATGCTTTGAGTGGCCGCCATAGTGCTGAGGCTTCTCCAGATGTTGTTACAGGTATCTTATCTGTTCAGGCCATTGATTGTTATGCTCTTATTGATCTGGGGTCCTCTTTGTCTTATGTCACCCCATTCATTCCTTTAAGTTTTGGGACAAAACCCAAACAGCTTCATGAGCCGTTCTCTGTATCGACTCCGGTTGGTGATTCTATTACAGCCTTACGAGTTTATAGGAATTGTGTTGTCACGGTGTGTGGTCGTGTTACCACGGCCGATATTATTGAGCTTGGAATGGTAGATTTTGATGTAATCATGGGGATGAACTGGCTTTATTCGTTCTTTGCCAAACTTGACTGCCGGACGAGAGTCATGAGACTCGAGTTCCCTAACGAGCCGGTTATTGAGGTGGAAGGAAATGGTGTGGTGACAAAGGGTAGGTTTATTTCTTACCTTAAGGCTTCGAAGATGATTAAGAAGGGGTGTATCTATTATTTGGTCCGGGTGGCGGACACCACTTCAGAAGTGTCTGTCCCCGAGTCCGTGCCAGTGGTGAATGAGTTTCTTGAAGTGTTTCCGGATGTGCTTCCTGGGATTCCGCCAGATAGGGAGATTGATTTCGGGATTGATATATTGCCAGATACTCAGCCAATATCCATTACACCATATAGAATGGCGCCACCAGAGTTAAGAGAATTAAAGGAGCAGCTGAAGGATTTATTAGAGAAGGGGTTCATACGACCGAGTGTGTCGCCGTGGGGTGCTCCGGTTCTTTTTGTCAGAAAGAAGGATGGGTCGCTTCGGATGTGCATTGATTATCGGCAGCTTAACAAAGTCACCATCAAGAATAAATATCCTTTGCCTCGGATAGATGATTTGTTCGACCAATTGCAAGGTGCAAAGTTCTTCTCCAAAGTTGATCTGCGGTCTGGATATCACCAAATGAAGATGAGAGAGCAGGACATTCCTAAGACCGCCTTCAGAACCCGCTATGGTAACTTTGAATTCCTTGTCATGGCTTTTGGGCTAACCAACGCCCCGGCAGCTTTCATGGACCTTATGAATTGGGTTTTCAAGCCATTTCTAGATTCCTTTGTGATTGTTTTCATTGACGACATCCTCGTTTATTCGTGGAGCAGGGAGGATCATGCTAATCACCTTAGAGCAGTATTGCAGACTCTTCGTCAGCACCAATTATATGCTAAATTTTCAAAATGTGAGTTTTGGTTGGAGTCCATTACCTTTTTGGGTCATGTTGTTTCCAGTGAAGGGATTCAGGTAGACCCTCAGAAGATTGCAGCAGTGAAGGATTGGCCTAGACCCATGACCCCGACGGAGATTCGTAGCTTCTTGGTTTTAGCAGGGTATTATCGGTGGTTTGTGGAGGGATTCTCGATCGTCGCCTCCCCATTGACTAAATTGACGCAAAAAGCAGCTAAGTTCCAATGGTCCGACGCTTGTGAGAAAAGTTTTCAGGAACTGAAGTCAAGATTGACCTCAGCGCCAATATTGGCCTTGCCAGAAGGATTGGAAGGATTTGTGGTTTATTGCGATGCCTCCAGGGTTGGTTTGGGATGTGTGTTGATGCAACATGGGAAGGTTATAGCGTATGCTTCGAGGCAGCTCAAGAATCACGAGAAGAATTATCTGACGCATGATTTGGAGCTTGCGGCAGTTGTGTTTGCTTTGAAAATATGGCGGCATTATCTTTATGGGGTCCATGTGGATGTGTTCTCAGACCACAAGAGTCTCCAGTATTTGTTCAAGCAGAAGGAACTGAATTTAAGGCAGCGACGGTGGTTAGAATTGCTCAAGGATTATGATATGAACATTTTGTACCATCCAGGGAAGGCAAACGTGGTGGCCGATGCTCTCAGTCGGAAATCTATGGGTAGTTTGGCTCATTTGGGAGTGGATCACAAGACCTTGGCCCGGGAGATTTACCAACTGGCCAGTTTAGGAGTTTGCTAATCGAGATCAGACGAGGGGAATATTATGGTGCATAATAGAGCAGAATCGTCTTTCGTAGCAGAGGTCAAGGAAAAGCAGTTTATGGATCCAACATTGGCTCAGATGAAGGAAGCAGTTTTGAATAACAAGACTTCGGTATTTTCACTCGGCGATGAGGATGCTGTATTGCGGTGTCAAGGTAGGCTATGTGTCCTGGATGTGGATAAACTTCGGGAGAGGGTGATGGCGGAGGGTCATGATTCCAGGTATTCCGTGCACCCAGGTTCTACGAAAATGTATCATGGTCTCAAGGAGATTTATTGGTAGAACGGTATGAAAAGGGGTGTGGCAAACTTTGTATCTAAATTGTCAGCAAGTGAAGGCTGAGCATCAGCGGCCTGGTGG
>MU717322.1:47312-65830 GCA_026770625.1 Nicotiana glauca | reverse complement strand
TACCTTAATTATATTTGGTGTAAATATGAGGATGGAAATAAATTATTCACCAAAAATGATAATTTTGGGAATAATTTTGGATTTTGTACTGTTAAAATAGACAATAAATTGATTTTAAAAAATCTTAAAAATTGAGAAAAATACCAAAACTTTTAGGCATGCTTATATATGCATACGTATGCTATTTTGAAAGTATAAAAAATGCATAGGGAAAAATTGGGCATCAACAACCACCCCGAAGGATAGTGTATAAGGGAGTTTTTTCACTTTAAGTGACATTATTCGAAATGGGATTATTTATTCAATTTTATTCAGAGTCGCCACTTGGGAGAGTTTATTTTCTGGTGTCCCAAGTTACCGGTTTAATTTAAAATCCTAAATCGAGGAAATTTTGACTTTTTCTTTTGAAGTTTGTGAACCAGAAATTTCAAATAAGGAATTCTGTTAACCCGAGGGAAGGTGTTAGGCATCCCCAAATTTCGTGATTCTGGCACGGTCTCTTAAACTATTATAATTGGCCTAATATCTGATTTTAATACATGTTTTAACCTATGGTAAAATTTTAACTTTATAACCGCTTTTATTCAATTTTCAAAAATATTTAACGTCGTCTAAAATATGTCTTTAAACCGCGTCACATGAAATGCACCCGTAATCCTAAAAACATTATATTCAACGTTATTAAGATTTGGATTTGGTCACATAAAATGCACACTCGAGTTTAGGAAGGTAATATTATTAAAATACGCGCCTAAAACAACTACGCGCATTTAACTTTGCGAGGGCCATGGAAATTTACTAAACAGCACGCCTCAAATTCTAAGAATTTTAAAAGAAATGATTAAATGAGGGCCGCGCATTTGAGATTTTTTTAGGCACGCCGCACCTCAGCTCCATTTTAAAGGGTATTCAAACTAAATTCAGAGGGCCACAACTATTTGTGTTATCTAAAATGGCGTACCTCCCTTAACTTAAGAAGCTTGGTTATTTAATCAATTAAGGAATCAGGACTGGACTACTGCAATGAGTTAAATTAATAAAGACGAAAGGCTGAAAGTTTAAAGGGATGGGGATTGGGCTAGGCGCGAGGCCTAACAGCCTGACATGGCTGCCCAACTTGTAATTCTTAAAGCCAATCGCACTGGCCCAAATGATGAGGCCTGCAATTTCATTTCAAGTAGACTCATGGTCCAAGGCCCATATAATGGCCCAAATCTTTGGGAGCTAAGGACTAAAGAGGAAAGACTCAAGTTCGAGTCCCCGTGCATGCAAATAGCATATAGAATCCGGGATAGTGACACGAACCCAACAAGGCTTTCAATAGCAACCCATCATTTAGCAATCATACTCAAATCAATTTTCAACTCATTTCAAAAGGGAAATTACATGATTTCAAAATTAATTAATCCTCTGTTCAATACATATAACGATGAATAAATCCTATGGGAATATCCATTAACAAATATGAACACATACATCAAACTCAAAGCTAGATATGCTCACAAACATGAGTAAAATCAGTGCATAGCTCGACTTTGAAGAAACTTGGACCCTTTCACTACTTAAAGATAAATCAGTCATCCATTGCATGATCACAACACTATTTAAATACAATGAAAACATGTTATGACAGTCCAAATAAATTACATAACAGGAAGAGATCTAACATAGTCGACACTATCTCACATGATGGAATGCAGAATATAATTACTGATTCTGTTACACTAGTTATACATCAAATTTCCATAACATTTCAAAATCAAATTTAGTCAAACACAATGCATCAAATGAATCAGAACAAGGAGATTAGAAAGAAAAAAATAAAAAAAATAAAACTATGAATTAGAGAGTTGATTCTATGCTTTGAACTTTTATTTTTCCAATTCATTCTTCAATTCAAGCCTCACATTGTGTAGGATTCAGAAACATGTACCTGAGTATAAAAAAACAAACTAGAAACAAGGCTTGAGATCAGGGGAGCAGCAGCAAAACAACAGCAAGGTAACAGTACAGAAATCAGCAGAACAAACTTCAAATTCCAGACCCAATTTCAAACCTGAAGCCCCAGATGCACTACCAAAGCAAATCTTCAACACCAGACTTTTAAAAACAAAAGCTCAGTCCATTTTAAACCCCACAGTAATCAGAGAATGGCTTCAGAAATTCAAAACCTCAAAATTCAAGGCAAAAGCTCAATGAAACAGTGGTTTTTCTGATCTTTTCTAGCCGTTTTTAGTTTTTCTGGATTTCTTGCCCTTAAAATCTGAAATGAGCTTTCCTTAGCAGTATCTTTATAGGAAAACTACTAGGGCAGCTGAAATGGGCTAGGTTTTGCCCTTTATTCCTTTGTGAATTCTCATTTTTGCTACTTAGTTCCTGAATTACTGACTTGCTTGCCAACCAAGTCTGTTTTTCAGCTTCTAAGAAGCTTCTTCAGCCAGTTACTGCAAGAATCCCTAAGTGAATTATCCAAGTTACCCCCCATACCCCTGAAAATTATATTAGACTCAAATGAGTTGGGGGTCAATTTGACCCAAGGTTCCAATTCAAACTTGGCTAATCCCCTCCCTTTGGGCTTTCAAGACAAAACTGGATTTCAAAATTCGAAACCAAACACATGATAGAATCTTAACAAAATGACCAAAACATTTTGAAATCAAAGAAAATCCCCTAAATTGAATAGCCCCCCTTTAGACCAGAATTAAAAGAAAAACTAACAAATTAAAACACAATTAGAGTGAAGACCAGTTCATGTGAAATGAAAACATACAGATGCAATTCTGATGAAACAGATGCAGAGACGATCAACAAGCATATCAAAGAAATAAAAATAAATAAAGAAAAACAATCACAATGATAAAAAGAATCATGTAAAACCAAAAAGAAAATGAACAGAAATACCTAAAATGAGAGCTGACTTTGAAATTTCCTTTAAAATCTTGATTCTGACCAAAAGGGGCCTCGATCATGTGTTCTCAAATGAAAACACATGACCAAGGTTCGTTTTGGTCCTAATCCACCCAAAATCTGCCCTTGACACTCTACAGCCTTGACTTTAAAACGAAATTCGACAGGTTCTAGGGCCATTCGAAGGAAATGGACTATGGATTTGGAAAGAGGGAGGTGAGGGGGTCCTTTGGTGTTAATTTAGGGTTGAACATATATGGCGCCGCCACCGGAAAAACTATGGTGTCGCTAGGGTTCGGAACTTTGGACGGATATTTGAGGGATTCTGGGTATATTTGAGGGAAAGTGAACGGAGATCCGAGATGGGGTGGTGGAGAGGAACGTTTGGTGTAAATTTGGTGGTGATTTGTGGTGGCACCGCTACCAGTGGCGGTTGGAATTCAAAGGCGGCTTCTAGGGTTTACAGGGCTTCTCTGAAGGTATGTATAAGAGAGATGAGAGATGGGGGGGAGAATGTTTGGACAATTATATTTTTAAATGACCTTACTTCTCAACCGTCTGATCTCCTTACCTCGATGGCTGAGATCAAAGATTGACAAAACGGGGTCGTTTGGGTTGTGAGGGTTCAGGACCGGGTTGGAATTTGGTTTTGGGCCGGGTATTGGGTGGTTTTAGACGAATTTTTGATGGTTTTTTGGTTTGGGTTGGCCCAGAAATTTGGTCTCTTATTAATAACTCCCCTTTTCTTTTCTTTTTTTCTTTTTTTTTTCAGATTTTTGTTAAATACAAATTGAAATAAAAAGACCTGATTTAATTCCAAAACTAAACTAATTGCTTCCTCAAAATTAATTAAGTCCTAAATTAAAAAGAAAACTCTAATAAATTTGAAAATTAAAAAGTAAAAATGCAAAAAGAGCTATTTTGTTATTTTCTTTCATTTTTGTAACATTAATTAACTAATTATCCTAAAAAAGAAAATTGGATCATAAATGCAAATGCAATGTATTTTTATATTTTTTATGCATTAAATAAATTAAACATGCACTTATAAAAATGCAAACAAACACGAAAATTATGCAATTAATTCCTAAAAATCAAATAATTAAAAGAAAAATCCTAATTTTGGGAATTCTGTAGGAGTAAATCATACGAGGCAAAAATCACGTGCTCACAAGCAGTAGGCATATGATGTAACTAAATCGTCTCTTCAAGCAACTTAGTCCGAATAAAGTGACAATCCACCTCGATGTGCTTGGTATGACCGTAAAATACCGAATTACTGGCTATATGAATGGCTGCCAAATTGTCATAAAAACAAGAATAGGATATGAAACAGGAACATCAATATCATGCAGAAGTCTGGATAACCATGTTAATCAGCAACTACTTTGCTCACAGCACGATATTCAGCTTCAGCTGAAGACAAAGAAATCACCGGTTGCTTCTTAGACTTCCACCCAATAAGACTATCACCTAGAAAAATACAGAAATCGGTGATAGATTTACGTGTATCTGGGCAGGCAGCCCAATCACCATCGGAGTATGCATGCATAAAAAGATCAAAAGAATCAGAATATAACAAGCCAACATCAGTATTACCCTTAAGTCTAGGAGTCTTCAAAAATTAACTTAAGTGTTGAACCTAAAAGAAATGTTAGGTCTTGTGTGTGTTAGAAAAAGTAGCTTACCAACAAGACTCCTATACTTTTCTGGGTTAGGCAGAACATCACCAACATCAACATGTAATCTGTTATTCAATTCTAAAGGGCTAGCCACAAAACACACGTCAAAATAGTTATATTCCTTTAACAGATCAGTAACGAAATTCTTTTGATTAGGAAAAATACCCCCTAGGTAAAACATTGACTTCAATACCCAATAAAATAGTGTAAGGACCCCAAATCTTTAATCTTGAATTCATTGTCCAGAAAAATTTCAAAGAAGCAATCTCATGCAAATCATCACCTGTGAGAATTATGTCATCGACATACACTGCTAGAATGACTAGAAGACCAGGAGACCCTTTAATGAATAAAGAATAGTACATTAAGGGAATGATGGTATCCTCTAGAACAATTAGCATGAGACAATTTAGCATACCAAAAAGAGACTTCCTTAGTTTACAGACCAAGGGAGCAGAAGTAGAAGTAGAAGATAGAATGAGCATATGAAAGAGAAAGGCCAGGAGGAAGCTCCATGTAGACCTCTATCCAAATCACCATGAAGGAATGCATTATTAACATCAAGTTGAAATAAAGGCCACTTTTTCTTAACAACAACAATAGGCATTTAACAGTAGATAATTTCACCACAGAGGAAAAAGTTTCATTAAAGTCCACCCCCTCAACTTGTGTATCTCCTCGAATAACAAGCCTAGATTTGTATCTCTCTACATTACCATCAACCTTATACTTAATTTTTTAGACTCATTTGCACCCAATGGGCTTCTTACCCTGTGGTAACTCAATAATATCCCAAGTGTGGTTTACTTCTAGAGCTTCAAATTCTTTTCTCATGGTATCATGCTAGTGTTATGACCCAAGTTCTTCCTCCGTAAATTATTATGACGGCACCTAGTCTCTACGACTAGGCAAGCCTAATATTGCGGAAATGAAATAGAAACACCAAGATAACAGCTAATGATTATAGTCAATAAGCATAAACGATGCCGCTCGGCATATACAATAATCACTTTTTTCAAAACCCAGAATTTCATAATGTCACAAGCTTCTAAGAGTTTCTAACTGCTCTATACATTTATATCTGAAGGAAACAATGGGAAAATCAACACAAGGGGATAGAAAGGGACTCTGAGATCTGCGCACGCGGCAGATGTACCTTGAAGTTTCCTGAAGAAGCAACCACATAACTAGACTCGAGGATGATAGTTAGTACCTGGATCTGCACACTAAAAACATTTGCAAGAAAGGGCATGAGTACACTACAATAGTACCCAGTAAGTGCCAAGCCTAACCTCGGTCGAGTAGTGACGAGATCGGGTCAAGGCCATACTGGTATAAATATAATAACATTTAACAAAAAGAGATATCGCAGTAAAATAAATACTGAAACCAGGAAATAAGCGTAGAAGAACAACAACTCAAAAACACAAGGGTAACAATAGGGAATCTCCTAGGATAGCATCCCATAGTTCCAAACATAAATGTGTAGGGATATCCGGTAATATCGTTCTGTAGTCCCAAAGTAAATATACAATGCTAGGGGATTTCCCGGAATACCGTTTCATAGTCCCAAAGTAAATATGCAGTACATGGGGATCTCCCGAAATACCATTCCATAGTCCCAAAGTAAATATGCATCTCAACCAATATAAATAACAATATAGCACGAAAACCTACAATTTAGACTAAGTTTAAATCAAAGGAAAAGCAGGAAATTTTACTAAACATGCTGCAAAGAGTTTCAAATAGATAGTTAAAAACACATAGACATGCTTTTCTAATCTAAACATGATAGTACATATGCTAGTGTAGGTCAAACAAGGAGAAAACCGATTATGTCTAAGTGGGAAAAAATGGAGTTTTGCCTCAATTAGCCCATGTATGTAGTCGTCACCTCATGTGTACAACGTTCATATATCAAACAATACCAAATTCTAAGGGGAGTTCCCTCACACAAGGTTAGGCAAGCCACTTACCTTGAACCAAGCTCAATCAATCTGAAACAATGCTCTTTCCACGAATATTCGGCCCAGGATGTCCCAAATCTAGTCAAATCAATTACATACGTAAATATATCTACAAGCAACAAATCTAGCTAATGAAATCAAAGCTAACGCAAGAAAATAGAAAAATACCCAAAAAGCCTCCCCGGGACCACGACTCGAAATTGGGTAAAAATAAAACATTATGCATACCCATTTACTCACGAGTCTAACCATATCAAATCCACTCAAATCCGATATCAAAATCTCGATAAAAATCCTAAAATTCGGCCTAAGAACTTTTCTCAATTTTTCCCAATTTCTGCCCCAAATCTGAAATTAAATGATGAAATCAAGCATAGATTAGTGGGATATAATCATGAAGGAGTTAGGAATCATTATCCACAAACTTTCTCCAAAAATCTCTCCAAATTGCGCCTTCTACCGAGCTCTGAATCAAATTTTGTGTTATGAACTCAAACCCTCATTTTTTTGAACTTTAAATCTACCCAGGCATACCCTTCTTCGCGAACGCGAACGCGACCACCACCTCGCGTTCGCGTAGAACAAAAGTCCCCTGCTCAATTTTTCCTCTTTCGTGAACGCGAGTTCGCTCTCGTGAACGCATAGCTTCAGCTGCCAGGACCTTTGCGAACGCGACCCCTTATTCACGAACGCGAAGAGCAAATTCTTGAGGTTCCAGCTATTCTATTTCCTCAACGTGAACATGTCGTTCACGCGTTCGTGATACACTAAAGTCCAAACCTCACGAACACGTACCCTTTTTCGTGAACTCGATGAGAAATTTCTTCTTCCCCAACATTTCTTCGCGAACACAAAGAACAAATCTCTGCAACAAAAACTAGCAAAATCAGCTATCCTTCGAAGTCCAAAAATATCCCATTGAGCATCCGAAATACACCGAGGCTTATGGGACCTCAACCAAACATACCAACTAATCCTAAAATACCATTCAAATTTAGTTTATCCCTCAAATCACATCAGACAATGCGAAAATCACGAATCACCATCCAATCCAAACTTTAAAAACTTGAAACTTCAAAATTCTATAACCGATGCCGAAACCAAACAAACCACGTCCGATTGACCCCCAAAGTTTTCACACATATCATATTAAACACTACAGACCTACGCCAACTTCCAGAATTAGATTCCGAATGATATCAAAAATTTCACTACCAGTACAAAACTCCAAAAATTTAACTTTCACTATTTCAAGCCTAAATGAGCTATGGACCTCTAAAATACAATATGACCCAACGGAGTTAACAGAATTGACAGAATTCTATTCTGGAACTGTCTTCACACTGTTCCGACTACGATCCAAATTCTAAGACTTAAGCTTCTATTTAGGGACTAAGTATCCCAAAACACTTCAAAAAATGAAACCTCTAATAAGTCACAATAGCAGAAAAATATATGGGAAAAGTAGTTAATGGGGGAATCGGGGCTCTAACTCTCAAAACGATAGGCCGGATCATTACAGCCAGGCTGAGATAGGATCTGCCAGGGAATGTGTGTAAGGTTTAAAGTCTTCATGTTGAGCAACAGAACAAAAGAGAGAAGAGGGAAGTTGGTAAACATAATCCTTCATATAGGAGAATGAGAATGAACTATAGTAGATTTTCTTAAAAAGTCATGAGCAGAAGAGGTTATATTAGGAGAGACAACATGTACAATGGCAGGATTGATATCAAGATTTAAAGAAATAGGAGAAAGAGGAACCTTAGGAACAGAGGTAGGTTGGATAAGAGCAGGAGATTGAGCAGCACTAGTAACAAGCTTAGAGGCAGAACTAGTAGCAAAAGGTAGGGATTGTGATGCAGCACCAGGAACATCAAAAAAAGAATCAGTATTAGTAGCAGAAGGTGGAGATTGTCATGTAGGTGGTAAAGAATACTCAGAGGAATTAGGGAAAGATAAATCAGAAGAACAAGAAAAATGGTGTTAAAGACCACATCTTTAGAAATGAAGCATTGTTTAGACTGCAAATTATACAATTTGTATCCTTTTTTAGCAAAAGTGTAACGAAAAAACATACAAGAAAAAGCTCTAATATTTTCTTTCCATCACACCATTTTGTTGAGGGGTGTAGGGGTAGGGATGTCAACGGGGCTGGGCGGGTGCGAGGCGGGTTTACTCTTATGTGGTGCGGGGTGGATTAAAATAATTTTAAAATTTTTAAAGCGGGGCGGGTTGCGTATTTAATACGAGGCAATTTTGAATTTTATCTTTTTTAAAATAAAAAAATTATTTCAACTGCAATTTCACATTCTTCTTCACTAGCACAAATACTATTTCAATTTATAATTAACCAATTTGCATAAGTCTCACAAAAATAATATTACATAAATCAAGATATCGTATTAGTAAAAGAAAATGATAGTAACCCATTTATTTTGGAAGATCAGCGTAATACTCTCTCAGTTTTATGTTTATTTGAGTCTATTAAACTCTCCATTTTATAAAATAATAAAATGTCAAACTAGTTTATTTTAGAAAAAAATTATGCGGGGCGGGGCGGGGCTGTCTGAAATTTTTGTGGATTTTGCCAAACTCGCCCTACACACGCCTCGCCCCACCCTATTGCCATCCCTATATGGGGACAACTAGTCTGATAAATAATCTCTTGTTAAGAGAAGAAGAAAATAGTAGCAAGACCAGAGCCTACTTCTAATGCATTATTAGATTTAATGTTCTGTATTGTAACATGAAACTGAGTCTTTACCATAGAAACAAAAGATTTAAGAAAGGAAAAGGCATTACTTTAGACCCCATGAGATGAGTCCAAGTGCTTAGAGAGAAATCGTCAATAACAGTGAGGAAATATCTAGAGCCAGAATAGGTAGGTGTATGTCACGACCCTAGTTCACCGATCGTGAACATGTCGTGATGGCACCTAGTCCCCATGACCAGGTAAGCCAAGTATTGCAGAAAAGTTATAATATTTGCGGAAAAACCAGTTAAAAGTGAACATATGAAAAATAAAAACTGAGTATAAGACCGTCCGGCTTGTACAACTCTAAGAATATGCAGAAGTCTACAATCAAATCCCAAAATTTGGAAACTTACGGGAAACACAGGCTAATAGAATTCCAATAAGTACTCTAACCTCCAGAATAACTACATCAAAAGTATGATAGGATAACAGCTCTACAACTAGAATAAGGAAAAAGACTCTTCGGTCTGCGGACGCTGTAGATATACCTTGAAGTCTCCGTATATCTCCTCGCCTCAAGGATAGTGCGCCTGGGTAGAGGTACCTATATGATCTGCACATGAAAAACATGTGCAGGAAGGGCATGAGTACACCACAGCGGTACTCAGTAAGTGCCAAGACTAACCTCGATTGGGTAGTGACGAGGAAAGGTCAGGGCCCTACTGAGGTAAAAGTAATACAATAACAATAATTAACAGGAAGGAAGTCTGACACAAATTAATAAACACGTAGTGTAATAAGGCAAAACAACGAACAAGGATAACTGCAAGGATAAAGCAGAACACAAGTAAAAACAGCTAAATTTCAAAATACCAACGAGGGTCTCCCAGGATACCGTCCTGTAGCCCTTTCCTCAACTGTTCAATGGACCTCCCGGGATGCCGTCCCGTAGTCCAACTCTCATATCAATATCGAGGATCTCCCGGGATATCGTCCTGTGGTCCAATCATCAATGTGCAGGGGATCTCCCGGGATACCGTCCCGTAGTCCCAAAATAAAAGTGCAGGGGAGTCTCTCGGGATACCGTCCCGTAGACCCAAAATAAAAGTGCAGGGAGATCTCCTGGGAATCGAACCCGTAGTCCCAAAGTATACAAACAAGGGGGGAGCTACCGGAATCCCGTATCCGTAGTCCCAATATAAATGCGCAATCACAGCCAGAAACAAAACGAGGGATAAGTACGAAAAACGGAGCAGCGGATAGAACTAGCCTAGCATGTTTCACGTAGTACAATTAAACAACTTAAGCAATTAGGCAATTAATTCAGTTAGACATGCTTTCCTAGTCTAGCACAAGTAATAAGTTTCAAGAAAGATAAGGCAAATAAGAAAGAAAGTTAAATATTAACAACTTAAGTAAAACCGGATTTTCATCAATCGGCTGAAGTACGCGCTCGTCACCTTGCGTACAAGGCACTCAAATATCAAGAACAAATCCTAAGGGGAAAGGTCCCCCACACAAAGTTAGACTAGCCACTTACCTCGAACCGGCTCAATATCAATAGAAACCACGCCTTTGCCACGAGTATCCGACTCCAAATGGCCCAAATCTATTCAATTCAATTAATATCGTAAATAATATTGCAAACAACTGATTCCACTATTAAAAATTAAAGCTAGGGCAAAAAAATAGGTAAAATAACAAAAACACCCCTCCAGCTAACGTCTCGGAATCGAATAATTTTTACATTTTCAGAACCCTCGTACTCTCAGGAGTCTAACCATATAAAAATCTCCCAAATCGGAGGTCAAATGCTCCCTCAAAACCCCAAAGTTTGGTCTATGAACCTTTACCCCAAATTACCAAGTTTTGATCCTAAATTCGAATTTCAATGATGTATTTAGCTATATAATGATGGAATATAATGAAAAGGGATCAAAGAAACGTTACCCAATGATTTTCTCTTCAAACTCCACTCGAAATCGCCTTCTCCCGTGCTCAAATTGAGTTCCTAACTTATGAAATTAAAACCCTCGAATTTTCTATATCTACACAGACATTTCCGCTTCTGCAGACAAGGAACCGCTTCTGCGGTCCCGCTTCAGCGGCATACAACCGCTTTTGTGGCTTTATTTAAAAATCTCAGATTCTGCTTCTGTGGTTCCCATCTCCTAGAAGCGGATCCGCTTCTACAGAAACCCTACCGCTTCTACGGTTTCCTGGAGGGTAACCCAAAATCGCTTCTGCGATGAGGAAGCCGCAGAAGCGGAAATACCAGAAGGAAAAAGATACCAGTTGCAACAAACTTAGAAATTTACCCTGTTAACCATCCAAAATCATCCCGAGGCCCCAGGGACTTCAATCAAAAGCACCAATACAACCTAATACCTCATTCGAACTTGTACTAATCCTCAAAGCACCTCAAAGAACACCGGAAACCCGATTAAATCAAGGATTCAAGCCTAAGAACCTCAAATTCTATCAAAATACGCTTTCGATCAAAAACCTAACCAAACCTCGTCTGAATGACCTGAAATTTTGCACGTACGTCCCAAATGACATGACGGAGCTATAGCAACTTCTGAAATTCAAGTCCAACCCTCAGATCAAAAACTCACTATCGGACCAAAAACTTCAAAAATTCAAACTTCAGCATTTCAAGCCTAAATGAGCTACGAACCTCCAAAATACATTCCGAACACGCTCCCAACCCCGAAATCACCTAACAGAGCTAACGGAACCATTAGATTTCCATTCCGAGGTCATCTTCACACTGTTCCAAATACGGACCATTTTTCAAATCTTAAGCTCTCATTTAGGGACTAAGTGTCCCAAAACACTCAGAATCCTAACACCGAACGTCCCGGCAAACCAAAATAGCAGAAATGAACTTAGGGGTAGCAGTTAATGGGGGATCGGGGCATAAATTCTAAAAACGACCGGCCGAGTCGTTACATCCTCCTACACTTAAACATTCGTTCATCCTCGAATGAGCATAAAGAACATACCCAAAGTAGCAAAAAGATGAGGGTACTAGCTGCACATTTCCTGCTCGGTCTCCCAAGTTGCCTCCTCGGCCAGCTGACCCCGCCACTGGACCTTCACTGAAGCAATGTTCTTTGACCTTAATNAGATCTCAAAAGGGCCAATAAACCTCGGACTCAGCTTCCCTTTCTTCCCAAACCTCATGACGCCCTTCATAGGCGAGATTCAAAGCAGAAACCTCTCACCAACCATATATGCAACATCACGGACCTTTTTGTCCGCGTAACTCTTCTGTCTGGACTGGGCTGCACAGAGTCTATCCTGAATAACCTTAACCTTCTCCATTGCATCCTGAACCATTTCTGTGCCCAATAGCCTGGCCTCACCCGGCTCAAACCAACCCACCAGAGATCTACATCTCCTATCATATAAGGCCTCATACGGCGCCATCTGAATGCTGGACTGATAACTGTTGTTATAAGCAAACTCCGCCAGTGGCAGGAAATGATCCTATGACCCTCCAAACTCAATCACATACGCACGGAGCATATCCTCCAGAATTTGAATAGTGCGCTCGGACTGTCCATCCGTCTGGGGGTGAAACGCCGTGCTCAACTCCACCCGAGTGCCTAACTCCTGCTGCACAGCTCTCCAGAACCGCGATGTAAACTGAGTACCTCTGTCTGAGATGATAGAAATTGGAATACCATGCAGACGGACGATCTCCCTGATATAAATCTCCACCAACCGCTCCGATAAATAAGTGGTACACACAGGTATGAAATAAGCGGATTTGGTTAGCCATGACCCAAATAGAATCAAACTTCTTCACGGTCCGTGGGAGTCCAGATACGAAGTCCATGGTGATACGCTCCCACTTCCACTCTGGGATCTCAATCTGCTGAAGCAACCCACCCGGACGTTGGTGCTCATACTTCACCTGCTGGCAGTTGAGGCATCTAGACACATAGTCAACTATATCCTTCTTCATCCGCTTCCAGCAGTAGTGCTGCCTCAAGTCCTCATAGATCTTCGCGGCACCCGGATGGATGGAATACCGCAATCTATGGGCCTCTGCTAGAATCAACTCTCGAAGATCATCGACATTGGGCACACAAATCCGGCCCTGCATCCTCAATACCCCATCATCCCCGATGGTCACATCCCTGGCATCACCACGCTGAACTTTGTCCTAAAGAACAAGCAAGTGAGGGTTATCATATTGCTGCTCCCTGATACGATCAAATAGGGAAGACCGAGAAACCATACAGGTTAGAACCCGATTGGGCTCCGAAAGGTCCAATCCCACGAACTGTCTGGCTAAAGCCTGAACATCCATCGCCATAGGTCTCTCTGAGGCTGGTATATATGCCAAACTACCCAAACTCTCCGCCCGGTGACTCAAGGCATCGGCAACCACATTAGCCTTGCCTGGGTGATAAAGAATAGTAATATCATAATCCTTTAACAACTCTAACCATCTCCTCTGACACATATTTAGGTCCTTCTGCTTAAGAAAGTGCTGCAAACTCCGATGGTCAGTATAGATCTCACAATGAACCCCATATAAATAATGACGCCAAATCTTCAAGGCATGAACAATAGCAGCTAACTCAAGATCATGGACAGGGTAGTTCTTTTCATGTACCTTCAACTGTCTGGATGCGTAGGCAATCACCCTACCGTCCTGCATCAACACCGCTCCAAGTCCAACTCGTGAGGCATCACAATAAATTGTATAGGACCCCAAACCGGTAAGCAGCATCAAGATTGGGGCTGAAGTCAAAGTTGTCTTGAGCTTTTGGAAGCTCGCCTCACACTCCTCTGTCCACTAAAATAGGGCACCCTTCTGAGTCAATCTAGTCATAGGAGGGGTCGTAATCGATGAAAACCCCTCCACAAAGCGACGGTAATAACCCGCCAAGCTGAGGAAACTGTGAATCTCTGTAGCTGAGGAGGGCCTGGGCCAACTCTGCATGGCCTCCACCTTCCTCAGATCCACTCGAATGCCCTCACTCGATACCACGTGGCCTAGGAATGCCACAGAACTAAGCCAGAACTCACATTTTGGGAACTTTGCATATAATTTCTTCTCTCTCAGAGTCTGAAGCACTATCCTCAGGTGCTGCTCATGATCTTCCCAGCTCCGAGAATATACCAAAATATCATCAATAAAAACAATCACGAATGAGTCAAGATATGGCCTGAACACACTGTGCATCAAATGCATAAAAGCTGTCGGGGCATTAGTCAGCCCAAATGACATAACAAGGAACTCGTAATGACCATACCGAGTCCTGAAGGTAGTCTTCGGGATATCTAGCTCCCGAATCTTCAACTGATGATAACCTGAGCACAAATCAATCTTGGAAAACACATGTGCGCCCTAAAGCTGGTCAAACAGATCATCGATACGATGTAAAGGATATCGGTTTTTCACTGTAACTTTTTTCAACTGGCGATAATCAATGCGCATTCGTATAGAACCATCCTTCATCTTCACAAAAAAGACAGGAGCACCCCATGGCAAAACAAATCGGATAAAACCCTTACCCAATAATTCCTGCAACTGATCCTTCAACTCCTTCAACTCGGGAAGAGCCATGCGATATGGAGGAATGGAAATGGGCTGAGTGCCCGGCAACAGATCAATACCAAAATCGATATCTCTATCGGGAGGCATACGCGGAAGATCGGCTGGAAATACATCGGGAAAATCCCGTACCACTGGGACTGAATCAACAGAAGGGGTGTCAACACTGACATCTCTCACAAAAGCTAAATACGTGGCACACCCCTTCTCAACTATACATTGAGCTTTAAGGAAAGAGATAACTCTGCTGGGAGTATGATCTAAAGTACCACTCTACTCAATATGTGGAACACCTGGCATAGCCAGCATCACGGACTTAGCATGACAATCAAAAATAGCATGATGGGGCGACAACCAGCACATGCCTAGAATAATATCAAAGTCAACCATACCGAGTAATAATAGATCTGCCCTGGTCTCAAAACCATGAATAGTAACCAGACATGATCGATAAACGCGGTCCACAACAAAAGAATCTCCCACAGGAGTAGAAACATAAACGGGGGCACTCAAAGAATCCCTAGGCACACCCAAATACGAAGCAAAATAAGAGGACACATATGAGTAAGTAGATCCTGGATCGAATAGAACTGATGCCTCTCTGTGACAAACCAGAATAATAACTGTGATGATAGAATCGGAGGCAACCGCCTCAGTACGAGCAGGAATGCAATAATATCTGGCCCGACCCCTATCACTAGGGCAACCCCTATCTTCTCGGCCTCTGCCCCTAGCTGGCTGGGCAGGTGGGGAAGCAGTGGGAGCTGGAACCATAGCCTAAGAACTTTGAGAAGCATATTGTGGCTGAGCAGTCTGTGAAGATGCACCCCTACCAAATCTAGGGCAGTCCCTAACCATATGATGTTTACCGCCACACTCTAAACAAGCTCTTGGAGGATGTGGTGGCTGTGACTGACTGGGGCTAGACCTGCCGGACTGACCTCTGGAAGTACCCCACGCAGGAGGCGCGCTAGAAACTGGAGGCGCATAATAAGGCTCCTGAGGTGCAGGTGGAGCTGGATTACTGCTGACTGCTGCCAAAGCTGAACGTACAGGGCGACCAGAATAACCCCTACCATAACGACCTGTTGATGGGGTACGGGCACCGGAGTAGTGACCCGACTCTCGAGACCTCTTGGCCTCCCTCTCCCCTCGCTCCCTGGCGAGCATACCATCAATCCTCCTAGCAATGCTCACTACCTGCTGGTAAGGAATATCTATCTCCAACTCTCGAGCCATGCTAGACCGGGTGGGCAAAATAAGACCCTCGATAACCCTCTAAACTCTCTCCCGAACTGTGGCAACCAAAGTCGGTGCATGTCTATCCAACCTGGTATAATGGATGGCATACTCTGAGACTATCATAGCACCCTAGCACAAATGCTCAAACTCCGCGCACCATGAATCCCTAAAGCTCTGGGGAACAAACTCCCTCATAAACATGTCTGAGAACTGGGTCCGAGTCAGTGAGGCAGACTCGACTGGACTGTCCAACTCATAAGTACGCCACCAATCATAGGCGGCTCCCCGAAGCTGAAAGGCAGTGAAAGAAACCCCACTAGACTCCACTATGCCCATAGTGCGAAGAATGCGATGACACCCCTCCAAGAATCCCAAGGATTCATCTGATGCTAGGCCACTGAACACTGGGGATCATATTTCTTAAACCTCTCTAGCCTACGCTACTCGTCCTCGGAGGCAGCTGACCCATCCCCGGGCTGTGCTGCTACTGCAGATGGTACAGGAATAACCTCTGGGACCTGCTCCATCTGCACTCTCTGCTCAGGAGTGCGAGCTGAGGGAGTTTGGGTCTCTCCCCCGGCCTGGGATGTGGCTGCAGCGAGGGGAAGCAACCCCGCCTGAGCCAAGGTAGTGTACATGCTCATGAACTGAGCTAGAGTCCCCTGGAGTGCTGGAGTAGTAGTAGCTGTAGTAGGTGTACCAGGTGCCTGAGCTCCAACTGGATCTGCTAGTGATACCTTAGCGGCAGCTCGCGCGGGTGCTGTGGCTGCACCTCGTGCGCGTCCTCGACCTCTACCCCGGCCTCTGACGGCTGCAGCAGGGGGCGCGAGTACCTGGTCCTCTCGTGTAGCACGTGTCCTCACCATCTGTGAGAGAATAGAAGACAGAAGTTTAGAATTTATGTCAAATTATCGCACGACAAGGAATTCAAAAGAAATAATGATTTTTCCTAAATAGTTACATAGCCTCACGTAGATAAATACAGACATCTCCGTACCAATCAGCGAGACTCTAATAACCCGGACTGTGTTTCGTGACTCCTATGAACCTAAGGCTCTGATACCAACTTGTCACGACCCTAGTTCACCGATTGTGAACATGTCGTGATGGCACCTAGTCCCCATGACCAGGTAAGCCAAGTATTGTAGAAAAGATATAAAATTTGCGGAAAAACCAATTAAAACTGAACATATGAAAAATAACAACTGAGTATAAGACCGTCCGGCCTATACAACTCTAAGAATATGCGGAAGTCTACAACCAAATCCCAAAATTCAAAAGCTCACGGGAAACACGGGCTAATAGAATTCCAATAAGTACTCTAACCTCCAGAATAACTACATCAAAAGTACGATAGGATAACAGCTCTACAACTAGAATAAGGAAAAAGACTCTTCGGTCTGCGGACGCTGTAGATATACCTCGAAGTCTCCGTATGTCTCCTCGCCTCAAGGATAGTGTGCCTAAGTAGAGGTACCTGTATGATCTGCACATGAAAAACATATGCAAGAAGGGCATGAGTAAACCACAGCGGTACTCAGTAAGTGCCAAGCCTAACCTCGGTTGGGTAGTGACGAGGAAAGGTCAGGGCCCTACTAAGGTAAAAGTAATACAGTAACAATAATTAACAGGATAGAAGTTTGACACAAATTAATAAACGCGGCAGTGTAATAAGGCAAAATAACAAACAAGGATAACTGCAAGGATAAACCAGAACACAAGTAAACACAGCTAAATTTCAAAATACCAACGAGGGTCTCCCAAGATACCGTCCTGTAGCCCTTTCCTCAACTGTTCAATGGACCTCCCGGGATGTCGTCCCGTAGTCCAACTCTCATATCAATATTGAGGATCTCCCGGGATATCGTCCTGTGGTCCAATCATCAATGTTCAGGGGATCTCCTGGGATACCGTCCCGTAGTCCCAAAATAAAAGTGCAGGGGAGTCTCTCGGGATACCGTCCCGTAGACCCAAAATAAAAGTGCAGGGAGATCTCCTGGTAATCGAACCCGTAGTCCCAAAGTATACAAACAAGGGGGGAGCGTCATTTTCGGTATTTTGAGACTACCAAACGGGATTTTCTCTCATTTAGCTGGATTTTCTCCGATTCTTTCCGATCTTCCTCCCCCAAATACTTCAAAAACGAGATCCTGCGATAAATGCAGGTACGAAAACCCTAGCATTTCTTCTTCATCTAGAATTTATTCAATTTTTTTTGCTACGAAGCAGTGCAATTCTCCTTTTCGCTGCAATTTGATTTCAATTTTTTGTTTGATGAAGATTTTTCCTGTTTACCTTCTTCATAGTGGAGAATGGGAAGAAAACAAGTTTGTGAATTTCGTCAGTGATTGTGTAATAATCGAGTCCACATTCAACTACAACAATTTAGTTGCAGCTATTTCGGAACAGATTAGGATCGATAGTGATTTAAACACAATAGAGATTAA
>MU717322.1:6984-17167 GCA_026770625.1 Nicotiana glauca | reverse complement strand
AGATCTAGGTTCAAGGAGCTCAAACAAAGTTATGATTGACCGGTTCAACATTGTCAAAATAAAAACTTTGGTCCATTCTCGTGATGAAGACAATGTTCAGTAACAAGGATAGAACTTTACACGTTCTTTAATGATTACCTAAGTTTGATAAGGTATTTATCAAATAGTGTCAATCTAAAGGATTACACGTTTAGGAATCATCCATGTAAGTGCGAAGTGGAAGCCGCTTCAATGAGAATTCTGTAAGGCCAATTCTCTATGCACTTATGAAACCAGGCGGTGTTCATGGCTAAAACGAACAAAACAATGAGAACCAAAAGAAGGTTAAGGGTTGGTTGTGTGACATATGGTTGTCTAGGTATACACCAAAGTTCGACGGTTCAAAAATATCAAATCTACCGATTGACCGAGTATATCCGACATATGTTCACTACGGAAAGTTCAAAGGGAAACCTACTTATCCAGATGTGATTAATCCTTACTTGCAAAATCACATAGCTTTCATCTATGATCTTTCTTGATACAGCCATTCCCATTCATGTGGGGGATTGTTGGAGACTTTAAGCCATTTGGCTTTAAAGTAGAAGAAGTGTGAATTGGAAATGGAGGGAAATAAAATGGAGGGAAAATGAAAAATTTGAAGAAGTGAACTTTTGTCTTGCACTTTGTCCGTCATTGGTGAGGGACAATCACATTTGTGTGCTTATATATAGATTCACTTCTTAATGCTCTTAAAAGGAGTTGAAGAGAATGAACCCTCGCGCCGTCATCGTCGCTCGCTCGGCTCGGCTTCGGCTTCGGCTTCGGCTTCGGATTTGGATTTGGATTTGGATTTGGATTTGGATTTGGATTTGGATTTGGATTTGGATTTTGATTTGTCTTGGAAGTCTTCCAAACAAATGTGATATTTTATACTCCTTAATTTAAGCACTTCCGTTATTTGACAGTACTAAGTACTAATCCTCTCTTTCTCTCTCCTAACCCCTCATCCCCATACCCCCCACGTTTATTTGTACCCTCCCACGCTTATTCCTCCATTTTCCTTCTTCTGTAACTACTCTCTTTACCTCTAAATTCAAACAAAATCTAGTAAACCCTACAAACAAATTCCTATCCTCATTTTTATTTACTTGAAGTTCATCAATGACGATCAAGCAAGGTTCGAAAACGAGTCCAAAAAAAAAGCAGCAGGTGAATTACCCTCCTTTGATTTGGGTGTTTTATCCCCCAAATCACTCAAAAACCTAGGTAAATCTACAAATGCACTTACGGATACTAGTCATACTTCATCTCCCCGACAAATAAGAGCTGAAATAAGAACAAAAAAAAACTTGATGTAGATGGTGGAGAATGTTCTACAGCAGTCAAACAAGTCAAAAGAAAAGGGAAAGACATTGCAGAGGATGACGACTTTATAGAGGAGTTCCCTACTCTTTGAGCAAGAAAGAAATCAAAGGTGTCTCTTGGTTCTAAAAATCCAAATACGAAGAAATATTCAAAAAAAATACCCTAAAATTGTTCAGAACCAATCATTGTGGAAGGTATGCATTTATTAGTTTATTTTCTAATTTTTTCCTTTTTTGTAATTTTATTGTCTGGTTATGATGTTAAAATCTGTGTTATTCATTTTTTTCACAATTGTAGTTTAATTGTATTAATTTTGAAGATTATTGTAGTTGTGATTTTCTGTATTTATAACTTTATTTATATTTGTAGTTTTATTGTACTTATAATGTTATGTAATTACTAGTATCTGAAGTAGAATTGTAGTTCTCTGATTTTGGTTCTTTTTTTGTAGAAAAGGCTTTAAATGGTAGTTGTATCGTTAGGTAGATATTTTTGTAGTTATATTCTAGATATAATTTTAGGTAACTACTACAATTTTGAAGCACAATTGTATGTTAGGTTGTATTTTTTAACAGCAGATTTGTATTTATTGTTTCTTACTCATGTCTTTTCATATATGTTTGTATTGAATTTGTAGTTAGATGAAGTTAATATGTAGATTAATGGGTAATTTTTATGCATTTTACTTATTGAAATAATTTATCATTTTTTGCAGACTGGATATTATTTTGTCCCGCAAAATATTGATTATGGTGTGCTAAGATTCCACACTTTGTGTGATCCTAGCATTCCTAGTCAGATCAAAGATTTATTGTCTCCTATTGGTTTAAAGGCTTTTAAGAAAACTTGTTTTGGTTACTTATTGTCTCTCCCACCCATTGTTATGCAAAACCAAGTTATTCATCTCCTCATGAAGTATGAACTTTCTACTTCTAATGACTCATTTTTTTCAGTCAATTTGAAGGGTGAAAAATTAAATTTTGGGTTGAGGGAGTTTGATTTAATTACTAGATTTAATTTTGTCAATCAGTTTTCAGATTTTGGACAAGCTAACGAATAGTTATTTTCCAAACAAAAAAAGAGAAGAGAAGTGGTATCTAAAAAATATAGTGACAAATAAATCTTGGGTGAATGATGAGGATGCTGTAAAGTTGTATATTCTTTATCTTCTGAAATTTTTTGTTTGTCCTTCTGACAAAGACCATGTGTCCTTTATAGACAACTTTAAGTTTTATTTGGTAGAGTCTGGTCATTTTCAGTCATACCCAAGGGGTATTAAATCCTTCAATCAGGTTATGGAATCAGTTAGAAATCGTCTAAATCTCTGTGTATATTCTTATCTCATACGGGGATGTTCATTAGCCTTGCAAGTGTGGCTATATGAGTGTTTCTCGACTGTGAGCACAGAGATTGCTACGAGGTCTTCTAACTCAATACCTTGTATGTTAAGATGGTCAGCTTCTAAGGAGTAGATTTGGTTAACTGCCTTTGAAGAGAAGGTGATCAAACCTGAGTGGATTAAGGTATTTTTTCAGTTTTTTGTTACTGTCTACATTTACCTACATAATATCTACAATTATTCTACATTTTCTGCATTATTGGAACTTACTTTTTTTTTTCATCATTCAGTTCACATCCATGACTGAATGTGGAGAAGAGATTGCAATTCTTAATTTGCCAAAAAAAAATTGATTATGGAGATGAGCTGGGTGCACAATCAACAGAGGTTCCAAATGTTGATTCTCCAAAATTGGAACCCAAACATACAGAAGCTCAACAGGAAAATGAATCTGTGGCTAAGAAGCTAAAGAAGTTACAAAAGGGAATTAAGCAGTTATTAATATTAACTACAATATTTTTACATTTTATCTACATTTTCATAACAATTTATGTAGTCTGCAGTGTAGCTAAATTGTAGTATAATTCTATATTTTTAACTTGTAGGTTGATGAGAAGGCAGATGGTTTTAGGAAGGCTGTCTTTGAGGAACTCCATAACCTTAGAGTTTTTGTGGATGAATCTGTGAAGAATGTGGTGAAATCGATAAACAGGACAAATATTGTGGATGAGGCAAAGGTAATAGTTGATACATATTTATATACCAAAATAAATTATGTACACTACAAACTATATACTAACATTAAATCTATAGTTTGCTGGTAGTTCAACCAAAAATAATGACCAACCATAAAGATTGAACAACCAGCAATTTCATTGCAATATTGGTGCTCAAGTGCATGCAAGCACAAGCAACACAGGTATTTACAAACTAGCTAAAAATTAATTTTATTATTAATATTTTACCTACAAATTCCTAGCTAAAAATTAATTTTATTATTAACATTTTACCTACAAATTCCTATTTATATCTACAACTTTCAATGCAGTATTATGTAGTATTATTTACCTTTTATATTTTAAATTGAAGCCGCAGTTTGTCAAGAACATGTTCCAGCACATAGGGACTTATATTCAGATTTTCAAGAAGCAGCGGAGGTTGAACATGCAGGTATAAAATCATGTTGTCATTCATAAAATGTAATTTTTTTTATACTATTTTACATTCATGTTAAGTAATATATATTTTATGTAATAGATATTGATAATGTCAATGTGTGTTTCCCAATTCATGGAGTGACAGTAGCAGCTGAAACAAAAAAAGTCATTGAGACACATCAAAATGAAGGTGAAGATGCACTTCATGTGGATGAAGTTGTTCCTGAAGGATCAGGAATTGATAAGAAGGGTGTCACATTGGATGACTTTGAGTTGCCAGACAACTTGACACAATTGGTTATGTTTGAAGAGCCCATACCACATGAAGAAACCTATATTCATCCAGGGAGAACCAGGCAACCGGGGAAACATGCACGACTACCTTTCATACCTCTATACAGTTCTGGAGGCAGAAACTCTATTGCACATAAATTTTTCTACCTCAAGCACCCCTTCATAACTCTAATTGGTGAAAATGTAGATGCTGATGTGTTAGATAAGTTCAACAGGTGGTTATACCACCGTAACGACAAAGTATCTAAGAGGTGCGAATGCTTAGCTTGATACTTTAATTTCAGCAATTTAAAGTATGAATATCTAATTTATTATGTAATTTTTTACAGGAGGAAGGCTCCCTTTTCAACAAAGGATAACCAAATCAAGCCTTGGTTAGACCTTGGAGTTGAAAAGGTGGATAAGAAGGAGTGGTTTTATTCCCTTGCTCATCCAGGACAAGTCCTCAGTAACTCTGTAAGTATCAAAGAATAAATTCACAAAATTTAGTTTGATTTTATCTTTTATAGTGTAAGTGTAGGTGTATTGTAGTTAATTTATAGTTATAGTGTAGTTTAAGCTGAACATTTACAAATATGTGCTATCGTTTGAATGTCAATGTTATTTATACATTATGGTAGTTGTTGTGTTAAAAATTAGCAGCTAAAGTGTAGATAATTATTAGAACATTTGAATTCTGCCTTTGTAGTTTAATATGAATCTCAATTGTAAAAAAATTGTAGTTACAGTGGGGCTAATAGTATATATTATTTTATTTTGCAGCACATTGATGTTATTATGTATTACTTGAGAAAAAGAGGCAAATATGGTCCTAACAACAACAACACTAGATTTACGACAATTGATTGCTTGTGCAAGTCAAAGATTGAACAAATTTATGATAAGTTCATAAGTTCTCCAACATAACAGCAGTATTCGGTTGTTAAACCCGATGATGATGTTGCAGAATATATTCTTGGGTATAGAATTCTTGCTAATGTTGCCTGGGATGAAGTTCACTATGTCATCATGCCAGTGAATATTGTAGAGAATTTCCATTGGTTGTTGGTCGTTTTCGACATAGCGTACAGGCAACTTTATGTGTACGATTCCATGGTTTCTTCACACAATCATAAGGTTGTTGAAGCATGTGTTGAGAAGTTTTCAATCATTATCCCTCTGTATTTGTCTTGCACTAGTTTCTACGGAAGCGTAAAGACATTGACTTCAAGACCACAAAGGCATACATTGAGAAACCAGTTACAGACCCTCTCAATATACAGCGGTTGGTTACGGAGATTCCTCAGCAAAAGGAAGGATCACCGTAAAAAACCTACTCTCTCTTTCTGATTGTTTAAATTTTTTTTATAATCATTTGTTAAATAATTCAAATTTTGTGTCTTATGCAGCGATTGTGGTGTATTTGTGGCTACTTTTGTGGCTACTTTTGTGGAATATGTTAGCCTTAGAGATTTGTCAATCCCTTCAGAAGATCTTTCGAATATCGACCAGCACCGTACATGCTATGGAGCTCTACTATGGGACTATGCTACAAAGAAGCAAGAAGATGGGTCAATCAGTGAGGGTGAAGTTACAGGAAGGTTAGCAAGGAGGAAGGGTGCACTTGCTTTGAATGAGAAGATTAGAGTGCATAGAAAGAAGAAATAGTGTCCTTTTTTCCTAGTTTTCTTGATGCAAATTTGTAGTTGAAGGAGAATACACTACTTTATGAACAAAACTATTAAGTTTTTATTGCAACATACATTATTGTTTTGTTATTTTATGTTTCATTATTAGTTATTTACTTCAATATAAATTGGCTTGTTTACAGAACCGTATCATCTTTATATTAAACATGAGTATTTTCATGAATATAGTTATTGTATATAAATGTTGCAATTTTTTATCATAATTTTAAGATCTTTACCTCCAAGTTCTATGTAATATTTCTATATAACTGTCTGTTAAATATAAATTATATAACAAAAATAAAGAAATAAATACTCTAATTGTAGAAATGTGTTATCCACAATTAATCTGCAAATTGTATAGAAGATTTTACATAAATTACAATTTATCTACATTTAACCTACATTTTGACTACAATCTGGAAATAATTTACATGCAGTTACTTTTTATAATCAATTGTATTGTACATAATAAGTACTAAAATATAATTACACTAATTCAAAAATTAATGTAGATGCCTGATAAGATACATAAAATCATATTTAACACACATGAACAAATTGTAGATGAATTCATAATGATCTTTAAAAACTTAAACGATTATACTGCCAAAATCCGCTAACTTTAACCCACTAACAGTTAGTTTGAATAACCATTCTAATTACATGATATTCATTTCTTTTTTGGAGCATTCTTGCAAGATCTTTTGTTATGCCCTTCACCTCCACAATTTTCGCATGACACCTTGTACTTCTTAGACTTTATTTCATCATGTGTTTTATATATTTCCTTTTGAGGTCTGCCTGGCTGCCTTTTATCTCCACTAGGTGGATTTACTACCTCATCCAAAATATGTTGTGGCACATTCCATTTTCTTTCATCGGGAAGAGGATTTACTGGTATTTCATACGTACATAGAAGGCTCTCCCTTGTGTAATATGGAGAGCAATAGTTTTCGTATGTTTCATGCATGTGCCTTAATGCAGCCAAAGCATGTGCACATGGAAGTTCTTCAAGTTGGAATTGGCCACAGCTACATTTCTTATTTTCTAGACACACAATGTACCGGTTCACACCATCCAACACAGTATGTATATAATCTGTCTAAGCCTTCACCCACATTTTCAGAACAAACACAAAGAAAAAATAGTTACAATATTAAAAATATAATATCTGCAATATGTTTACATAAACTACAATTCGAATATATTTTGCCTACAATTTATCTACTATCTGGAGACACTGTGTATTAAAATATTTATTCCCCTACACCAAGACAGTGTATATTAAAGAGAGCATACCCTAAGTTTCTAAGATAATGTACTATTTTTCTCCAGTTCTTTGTTGAATTTGTAACCAATGTATGTGAAGGTACCCTTAGCCTTCAATAACTTATCTTTCGTCCAAGTTTTAAGAAGAGTCCTCATATACTCTAATAGGTCAAATATTGGCAACTCTCTTGCATATTTTGTTACAGCATTCAATGACTCTGCAATGTTTGATGTCATAGTCCAAGTTCTATTTACCGTTGCATGTACTCTTGACCATCTATGATAGCCAATATCATAGAGGTATGATTTAACACGAGGGTCTATCTCTTCAATATTCGACATCATTTCATTAAAATCATCCAGAGTGTATGCCCCTGCTGTAGCAAAGTACAATTCATGTAATTGTAGATGACCCTTCTTGAATTTTGACCTTATATTTATCCAAATATGCCACATACAAGAGTAGTATGGCATGCCCGGATAGACAATTGATGTTGCCTTCATTATACTCTCATTTCTATATGAAACAACATATATTGAAGGTCTTTCACCATATGCCTGCTTGAATTACTCAAAGAACCACTTCCAAGATGCATCATTTTCAGAATCAACCATAGCATATGTCAAGGGCAATATTGTACCTACATTCAAAATCCATAAAATTTTAAATGGCAGATTTGCACATGTATATAAAAATATGAATACACAATAACTACAATTTACCTTCAAATATAGATAAGTTATCTACATTTTATTTGTACTGCCTTCAAAATAACTACAAACTTACTACAATGTATCTATATTTTATAAACTGCCTATAATATAATTACTAAAATTTAATACTTTTTACCTGCTGCATCCATGGTGCTTGCAATTAGCATAATCCCCATGTAGGCTGAATTTAAGAATGTCCCATCAACAACTAATGTGGGCCTACAATGTTTCCAACTACTTATTGATGTAGAAAGAGCAACAAATGCGTACAAGAAGCATCCATCTGCTGTCTTCTTTAATTTAACATGAGAACCAGGATAAGTCTCCTCAAGAATATAAAAATATTTGGGTAATTTGCTGTAGGAGTCAGCTGGATTCCCTCTCAAAAATTGTAAAGCATTTTCCTTTGCTCTCCATGCTTTAATGTAGCTTAGGTTCACTCTGTGTTCTACTAACATGTCAGTCTGTATGTCATTTGGTGTGTTCACAGTTTTCGGATCACAATATTTTGGAATGAACATGCTACCAACTACAGATGCAGTACGTTTGCGTTGTATGAATGTTTCATCCATTAAGGAGCATGTGTGTTGTCGGTTGAAACTCCTTATCTTGAACATTACAGAATAATTAATTGATATTTCCTTGAAGTGCCATTTACAGTTTTCACCAACGCATACAAGCCAGTAGCTGTAAAAAAAAAATAACAAATTGTAATTGTAGGTGCAGCAGAAGGATTGTTTTAAGGGAAAATAACATAAACTACAATTTAACTGCATTTTAACTACAATTTATCTACAATATTAAAAACCACATTTTTTGAACAATTCACTGCTTAGAATTAGATTTTCTCTATACCTTCTATGACTAGATCTTTTAACTTTAAACTTGTCACGACCCAGATTTTTCCAACCATCGGGCGTCGTGATGGCGTCTACTAACGGAGCTAGGCCAGCTAAACATTAAACATACTATAACCAATCGCAACAATATATTATACTGGAAAATAATTAAATGAATGCGGAAGTCTTTAAGTTTAATAAAATGAAATCGATTGCGGAATTTAATAACACATCACTACCCAAAATCTGGTATCACTAGCTCACGGACTACTAAAGAGTACTGCATACAAGTCTGAATGAAAGAAAATACATGTGTCTGTCTCTAAACAATGAAAACAAACTCAAATAAAGGAAAGAGACTTCAGCCTGCAAACGTCAGCTAGGCTACCTCGAGAGTCCCTGGACTGAAGATAGCTCCCAGATAGAAATCCTACTACTGCTGCCCTAAAGCTGCTCCTGGATCTGTGCACAAAGAAATGCACAGAGTGTAGCATCAGCACAACCGACCTCATGTGCTGGTAAGTGTCTGGCCTAACCCCGGCGAAGTAGTGACGAGGCTAGACAGGACTACCAAATCAACCTGTACAATTCTATATACATATATATACAATAGAAGGGAAAACAAATACCGAACTAGGCAGTTAAAGGAAGGGAAATATGCTGTGGGGGAGTACAATCTGAATATAAGATTTATCGGCGTAATTAAGAGACATGGCATAATAATAACTACCAAAACATAAGAAAATCAATAGTTGCACGGTATCAACCTTCGTGCTTTTACTATCATCCTCACACAAAACAATCGAATAAAATGCACGGCATCACCCTTCGTACTTTCCCTCACATAACTCTCATTTCATGGCACGGAATGACCCTTCGTGCAATATTAGTCAAATCAGAGCACGGAATGTCCCTTCGTGCATAAGCAGTCAAAACATAGCACCGAATGACCTTTCGTGCAATATAATCAAAAATAGCACGGAATGACCCTTCGTGCAAATATAATCAAAAATAGCACGAAATGACCCTTCGTGCAAATATAATCAAAAATAGCACGGAATGACCCTTCGTGCGTTAACACTCTTCCTCACCCAAACAACAGTCACAACCAAACAGGCAAGAGAAAAATAAACAATAATAAGAAATGTCCCGGCAAGGGAATAACACAATTAACAACTAAATCTCGGCAAGGGAACAACATCATTAGCTTCTACATCCCGGCAATGGATCAATCACAACTCCTTTCAATACTTTCATCTCTTACTCAGTGGTATTATTCATTCGAGCCAACACTCCAAAGTATTAATATTTTATGATTTATCCTCAAACTCTTCACATTATGTAGTTATCATTAATTAGCTTAGAAAAGTTCCAAATTATCTCAAAAACAAGTACAAATAAGGACTTACGGTCATGCTAGACTCCGGTGTATAGATACTCGTCACCATGCCTATGCACCGCGCTCGATCAATTAGCAAATAGCAATTATAACACTCTAATCCTATTCCCTCAAGCCAAAGTTAGATCAAACACTTACCTCAAATTCTCCAAAAG
>MU717319.1:26782-94367 GCA_026770625.1 Nicotiana glauca | reverse complement strand
GAAGGAAACATCGCAACAATGAAGCGATTTTATGACCTGAACTACGTTTGACTTGATCCCGAAAGGGTACGTAGGCAGCCTCACTGAGGTTCAGTCACAACCAAAGAAAAGTCTAAGAATCCCCAAGAATGAAACTGGGGCAGAAGTTATGAAAGATATGATCCCGAAAGTTGTAATTTTTGAACCCACATTGAAATATTTTGAGCCTTTATACCCTTCTTTCTAAACCCATCCAAAAGCCACATTACGATCCAAAGAAAGACCTTCTGATCAATTTTAAGAAATGTCAATACAAGCAGGTAAGGTGAACCATGTTGTGGACAACACTCTGGTACCAGAAGATGAAAAAATTAAAAATGAGAGAGTCTTATTGGTGAAAACCCTCACGGGAACCGTAAGGCGACGTGATTGGAGAGAAATAAAAATGAGAGAGTCTTATTGGTGAAAACCTTCACGGGCACCATAAGGCAAAAGTGAGTTTTCAGATTGGGGAAATGAAAGAAATCTGTGGTTGAAACATGGCAAAGCAAGTGAGGTTTGGGTTCTTGGTGAAAGACAGATTGTAAAAGTATGGAATAGCAAATGTGGCAATTGACAGTTGATTGGTTGGACATACTAGGTTGGTTAATCCAAAATGCATGGCATGATCAATAGAATCAGCTTTTCCACTCAGATAAGTCTTATCCTCTTTCTCTTTTCGGAGTCTTTCTATCCTCAAAAACATCGAGGTCATTGCATTTCATTTTTCTTGAAATCTGTCTATAAGACATTTCAGTCAAAGCTAACTACCAGCTTCCCCGTTGTATGGCACAACGAGATTAGGACATATCAAAGGAAAGTAAAACACGAAGGACCAATGCAAATCCCATCAGAAGGGGAATCAGATAATTGGAGGGAGAAGCAAGGTTTCACAGAAAGGGGAACAGAAATACCAAGACAGTAGCATGAGGTAAAACATTTGGGTCATTAGGAGCAGAGGGTATGAAAGCTAGCCGGGAAATCGTGGCAAGTCAAAGCAAGTTCAAAGAAGCAAGTCGGAGCAAGTTCGGAAGCGGAAGCATGGCCAATAAGAATGCCAGCAGCTATCCACCATTTTATACTAACAAATCATTCTTTGATTAAAACTGGGGCAGAAATTTTCTTCGTTTTGTATGATTGTTGTAAGCAGGCGCCCACCTGAAGAACAAGGGAATACATTTCAAGTGCAGCAGTCAGACACCCACCTGGAGAACAAAGAAAGTATAATGCAAGTTTTATCTTTCAAGTTTAATATTCGGTAACACAACGCTTCCAGTTATCAAACTGGGGCAGAAATTTTCTTCGTTTTGTATGATTGTTGTAAGCAGGCGCCCACCTGAAGAACAAGGGAATACATTTCAAGTGCAGCAGTCAGACACCCACCTGGAGAACAAAGAAAGTATAATGCAAGTTTTATCTTTCAAGTTTAATATTCGGTAACACAACGCTTCCAGTTATCAAACTGGGGCAGAAATTTTCTTCGTTTTGTATGATTGTTGCAAGCAGGAGCCCACCTGAAGAACAAGGGAATATCTTTCAAAATTCAGCAAGCAGGAGCCCACCTGAAGAACAAGGGAATATCTTTAAAATTCAGCAAGCAGGAACCCGCCTGGAAAACAAGGGAATATCTTTTCGAACGCAACAAGCAGGCACCCACCTGGAAAACAAGGGAAGTACAATCTAAATTTTAGCTTTTAAATTTTAATATCTGATAATACGATATGCCCAGTCACCATACTGGGGCAGAAAATTTTCTTTGGTTGTTTATTTTGTCGTAAGCAGGAGCCCACCTGGAAAACAAGGGAATACATCTTCAAGTAATCGCCAGCAGGAGCCCACCTAGAAAACAAGAGAATACATCTTCAAGCAATCGCCAGCAGGAGCCCACCTGGAAAACAAGGGAATACTTTTTCAAGCAGTCGCAAGCAGGAATCCACCTGAAGAATGGACACATATTTCAAAACATCGCCAAGGCAATAGCCAGAACTCCATTGAAAGAGCACAAGATACAAGTTCAAGGCAACACAAGAGCAAGTTTGAAAGACATAGATAGGATTTCTTGTAACTAATAAAGCATAGCTTAGGCTAGTTTCTTTTATCTTACATGGTGTAATAAGGGGGTCAGCTAGCAGTAACAGCAACAACAGCAGTGAAATCACAGCTTCCGGTAGTCTCAGCTACCAAACACTCCTGAACTACACTGACCTGATTCCTGTTTAGCTCGGGATATGTATGCAACCTCTGAAGCAGGGTGCGGTCAAACTTTGCAAAATGTTTCACATGGAATATGCGAATGGGCAAAATCCCTCATTACCGCTCACTTGTCTTTGCACAAAAACTCTTCGTGTTTCCGGGCAAAGAGGGGACAGCTGTGAGCATGTGATTTTTGCCCTAAACAAATTGTTCCTAAAAATCAAACAAAATGATTTTTTTTTATTTTATAATTTTGTTGATATTTTTGCATTTCTGTGTTAATTAGTTGCATAATAATTCATATTAAAATACAAAAAATATGCATATGCATTAGGATTTTTAATTTTACAATTTTAGTATTAATTCATTTTAGAACAATTTAAGAAAAAATAAAAATAGCATTTTATTGTTTTAATCGGAACTTACTATAAAATAGTGATTAAATAAATTTTTAGATTTTAATTAGTTTTAGTTTAATTTCACAATTTAATAAAATAAGAAAAAATATATAAAATTGGAAAAGAAAAATAAAAATACAAAATACAAAATGAAAATGCAATACAAAAATATGAAGGAAATATAAGAAAAAATAAAAGAACAAAATGAGAAGAAGGACTGATTAAAATTTTTGGTTTAATTACCCCAAGCCCAAAGCAAATACCCCAGCTTACTTAGCCCAAATAACGCCCCAAGCCCAATCAAATGATCTGGTCTGTTTCATATATAGTCCAAACGACACCGTTTGAAGATTTTCAATCACAGCCCTTGATCATTTTAATCTAACAGACAGGGTTGATCTCTTTATTAAAAGAAACGACGTCGTATAAGGGCTCAAGGAATCTGAGCCGTTGAAATGTTTTAATCCAACTGTTGGGAGAAATTATTATACTTTTAATATATCTAATATAAAAACCTAAAAATTATTTTTACATCTCTTCATCTTCCTCCTTATTTCAGCCGCCCCCATTTCCCCACCAACCCCCGCCGGAACCCTACCGGGGGAAAACACCAGTTACACCAACCAAGCCCCAAATAACACCATCGGACCACCTCGAGCCCTTGAGTTCACCCCTCTATTCCGTTTCGTTCAAATATCTCTCTAGCTTCTCGAATATCCAAAAATGTGTCGCCGGAACCCTAACTTCGGCGAACACGACTTCACCCAAACTAACCAAAAATCACACCATAGTTTCTCCTTGACACCCTCAACCCTATTCTGAAGATCTTGAACCTTAAAAATTACTGGAGCGGCTCGAATCAGAATTTGAAGTTTCTCCGGTGACTCAAAATTCAAAAAATCAACGCCAAATCTCTCCTGTTCTTCTTGAGGTCTAGGAGACTGTCCAGTGATAAAAAGAGATTAAAAAAAAGCTAAGTTCTTTTCTTTTTCTGTTTCTTTTTCTTTTATTTCTTGCATGTTTATATGTTTTTTTTAATTATTTTCCGTTATGAATATCTTAATTTCGGTTTATTAGGGTTTACTGATTTTGCTGAGAAAATAGCAGCTTTTTATTTCTGTTTAATTACTTTCAATAAATAAGTAATTAGATATTAGGATAATTAGTGATAAATTCTGATTTCGTTTAAGAAAAATAAATTTGACATCAAATAGAAGTTAATTAGATTCTGTTTGTAGAAATTTCTTTAATCGTTTGTGTCTGATAATATTTGATAAGGATTGGTTATAATTGTTGATAATTGTTAGCTAGTGATAATTTTGGATAATTGTTAGTCAGTATTAATAATAAGTTTGATTACTTAGGGTTAATTAGTATTATTTTGGTTATAGTTGTTAAATGATAATTAGTAATTAGTTAGAATTAAAATTAGATTCTAATAATTAGTTTGTTAAAATCTGGAGTTCAGGGGTAAAAGGGATTAAAGGGTAATAGGGTAAAATTAATTAAGTTCAGGGGTTAAAGGGGTAAAAGGGCAGTATGTTAGTTAGTAAAATCAAGTATATTTCAGGGGTAGTCTGGGTACATAAAAAGGGATAATAGTAATAACCCTAAGGAAGTGGGGGTAGTTTGGGTATAGGAAAAGGGCAAATAGGTAGATTTTTAAGAGAAGTGAGGGCAAATAGGGGATTACACTAGGATAGAAGATTCTACATTGGGGTGTTAGCATAATTTTTCATAAATAAGGTTAGTTAATTGAATTACAAGTAAAAGAATAAGGGTATAAGTGAAATAAAAGAGGGATCATAGTATAATTAACAAAATTTGAACTTCCCTCCAAATTTAAATCTATAAATAGGCATCAATATGCCTCATTTCAGAAGTTTTGCAATTTGAAAAATATCCCTCAAGTAATATACATTCTTCCTTCCCAATTTCGAAATTCGTCTCTTCAAAAAACACCAAAACATTAGAAATTATCAGAAAAGCCTTAGAATATTACTATTTCATTGATTCTAGCTCAATTTGAAAGCTGTATCTAGATTCTGTTTGGTTCTGTTAGATGAAATGCTTTGAAAACTGCATTGATTTGGTAGAGTGTGTTTGATTTTGGTCTCAATCCTGTGCTGTGGTTCGATCATTGGTATTTGAGGCTGTAATTGGATTTTGCTCATTCTGTTGCTGTTGTTATTGCTGGATAATCATTGTTGAAACCTGCTTCTGTTTATACTGCTTAGCTGACCATTCCTTATCCTCAATTTGTTCATTCTCGGGTACATATTCGCATCTATTCAGTGTAATTTTGTTGTGAAAATGTAATGAAGCTACTCACTTATTTGCTTCAGAAGTTCCTGCTTAGATCGTGATTTGTTGAAGTCAAATTAGTGTCAAGTTTGAATCATTAGTCTAGTTAAATTTTTTTAATTTACAATTACGGAATTGTATAATTTAGACTTCATATAAGGACTGTATATTTCGGATTGATTTTAATAGCATATTTGGATAGTAATGATACTTGACTTGTGATAATTTTCTAGTAATAATTAGAATTCATTGTAATATTGAAGTTAATAGTTAGATTTGGAATGGTTTTAAGTAATTAGTATGTGAAAAGGAACCTGAAAAAATTTCGTTGTTTAATTTCGTGTATAACTTTGATTATTAGAAGTTAACAAGTACAAACAAATATTTCATGTGATTAACCTTTTTAACATGTTAATAAATTTCAGTAGTTCAGTTATGCATTTTTAGGATATTAGAATTTTTAAATTGATAATAATAATTAAAATCTGTTAAAAACGATATGTTTAGTATTAATAGACTTACTTTAGATTTTAATAATTCAAGTATGATTCGTTATTTTCTGCTGAACGTGCTAATAAGAAGTAAAAATGTTAATAATTAGGTAAATTGTTGACTCAATAACCTCCTAAAATTTGATCCCTTGATCCTTCATTAGAAACCTATTGTGAGGTTATTTGTTTGGGCTGATTCTGAAGCCCAATAAAGATAAAACTGGATTAATAAAATTTGTTTGGGCCAGTAGTGCAAGGCCCAATGCTGCCAGGAATTTTAAAAAAAATAAATATCAATTAAAGTCCTAAGTATAGTAATGTCATAAATAAAATATTAATAACATAAGGAAATTAAATTCATAGTTATAGGTTAATTAACTTTTAGATACAAAATTTAATAGAGAATTATGATTACTTTTAAGTTGGCCTTTTAAATAAAATGATGAGACGAGCCTCGCCAAAGCAAAAACAAAATTGCGGGGCCCTCAATAATGACTTACAAAAATATTAGAAATTGGGAGGGCCGTTTAGCGAATTTTACGGTCTTTCTCAAAGATAATAAACACGTAGTCGCTTTAGACGTGTATGTAATAATATTACCTTCCTAAATACGGGTGCACATTTATGTGACCCAAATCCAAATCTCAATGAAGTTGAAATGTGTTAAAAGCCACGGGCGTACTGGTACGGCGTGGTTCGAGATACATTTTCACGACGTTGTAATTCCTATAAAAATAAATAATAAATATAATAAAAGCGAATTATTAACAAAAATGGCACATAAAAGACAGAACATGTATTGAAATCAAATAAAATCAAATACAACAGTTGAGCGACCGTGCTAGAACCACGGAATCCGGGAATGCCTAACACCTTCTCCCGGGTTAACAGAATTCCTTATCCAGATTTCTGGTTCGCGGACTATTAACAGAGTCATATTTTCCTCGGTTCGGGATTCAACCGGTGACTTGGGACACCATTAATCTCCCAAGTGGCGACTCTAAATAAATAATAATAAATCCCGTTCCGACTGTCCTTTAATTGGAAAAACTCCTTTACGCCCTTCACGGGGTGTATTAAAACGTAAAAAGGAGGTGTGACAATTATTTCAACAGCAACATTATAAGCAAAAACATTGTCGACAATAATATTATTTCAGTTCCACCTTTTTTCTCTAGAGACAAACTTATTGAGATCTCTTCCTTCTTATTATTTTCAGGTACTATGACCTCCTTTGAGGTCTTATCATTTGTTATGTCACGTGACTCGTTTTGAGCAATTACCTCCATATTATGATTCCCTAGATCATTTGCTCTTTTTCTATTTCGGGGATTTTTATCGTTGGAACCAATTGGTCTACCACATTTCAAGTGTGTCTTAGACTTATTTACATTTATAGATTGTCCAACTGGGACATCAATTCGAATAGGAACATTAGCAACTGGAATATATGATTTAGTCACCCTTGGTAGGTTAGTGAATGTATCTGGCAGTTGATTTGCAATTTTTTTGCAAATATATTATCTTCTGAACCTCGGGCTCACATTTATTTGTTTGAGGATCTAAATAAGATAGTGATAATGGATTCCAATCTATCTCTTTTGCTAACTCCTTATTTTCTCCCCCTAATGTTGGGTATACTATTCATCAAAATAGCAATCAGCAAATCTTGCCGTAAATAAATCTCCAGTCATAGGTTCCAAATATTTTATAGTAGAAGGAGATTCATACCCAACATATATCCCCAATCTTCTTTGGGGACCCATCTTTGTGCATTGTGGTTGAGAAATTGGATCATAAACCGCACATCCAAATATTCTAACATGAGAAATATTTGGCTCCTGGCCAAAAGCTAATTGTAATGGGGAGACTTTTTGAGAACTTGTGGGCCTGATCCGCACAAGAGTTGTTGCATGCAAAATAGAATATCCCTATGCCGAAATGGGAACTTTTATTCTCATAAGCATTGGTCTAGCAATTAATTGGAGGTGTTTAATCAATGATTTCGCTAGACCAGTTTGAGTATGAACATGAGAAACTAGATGCTTAATTGTTATCCAAGTTGATATATAATAATTATTAAAAGACTTGGGACGTAAATGCACCAACATTATTAAGAAGAAGTGTCGTAATTGCATAATTTGAAAATTGTGCTCTTAATATTATTAATTAAGCCAGTAACCTCGCAAAGGCCAAATTGCGGGTTGATAACAAACACACATATGACCATCTTATAGATTCATCTATCAAAATCATATAATATCCGAATGGTCCACATGGAGGGTGTATGAGCCCACACATATCACCCTGTATACGTTCCAAAAATACAGTAGATTCAACTCCGCCTTTAATTACTCATGGCCTGATAATTAGTTTGCCGTGAGAACATGTAGCACAAGAGAATTTTTTTTGTTTGAAGAATCTTTTGGTTCTTCATGACCATGTGAATTACCAGTTATTTTGGGCATCATATTATAATTGGGATGGCCCAACCGGTCATGCCGAATAATAAACTCATTATTAAACCTCTTGTTTACTATGTCATGTGATTCGACTACACTAATACCAGTGCAATATAATCTGGAGAAAAATGCGGGAAGTTTTTCAAGCACATGCTACTTTTCCGCTTTATTGTAGTAGTATAAAGGTATTCAACCTTTCCTTCAGTAGTGGTCTCAATATGACAACCATTTTGACGAATATCTTTGAAACTCAACAAGTTTCTTTGAGACCTGCTATAAAATAATGCATCATTAACGGCCAATATTGTTTCTCCAGGTAGTAAAATAGTCGCTCTTCCAGAGCATTAATTATGTTTGTACTACCAGATATTGTTATGATATTGGCTTGTTTCATAATTAAGCAAGAGAAATATCTCTTATTTTTTAATATGGTATGTGTCGTAGCACTATCTAGAAGACATATTTATTCTTTATTATTCATGATAGTTTATAAGTACTTTACTTTATGTTTTGATGATCAAACAAACTTACTATCTAGAACTAGATAAAGAACTTGTTGAACACTTACAAGACTTCAAGATTACAATATCCCAGTATGGGATTCAGCCGGGAATATGATTCAACCCTTCAGAAGTGGAAGGAACAGCTGAAGGACCAGGCCCCTACCAGTTCCTGAGGAGACCGCACGAAGTCAACTTTCCAGCTGGAAAGTTGCTTCCTGCACACGCTACTGTGCAAAACAGTGCTGCAGTCAACCTTCCAAGGAATACTTTTCACCTACCTTGCTTGCATCATTGTAAGTGATGTCACACATGTATATATTCATGCAAGGGAGGTAAAAGAAAATGACTTGAACATTTGACAAGCTCAAAAACGTGATTATCCAGCAATCAAGTTTCAAGTGCTTCAAGAACAAAGAACAAAAGAACTACGGACCAGTTCCCATATAGAGTTATTATATGTCCTTAGTTGAGTTGTAACTTTGTAATAGTTCTTTAATTGTAATTCCTATCTAGCTTGTTTAGAAGCATTCTATAGGAACCCATTTGTAAACCTTAAACCAGTGTGTTTGAGTCTTGGCTACAGTTAGTCATGGTGTAAAGTCTTTGTAATAGAGTTATTACAAAGTGACTTGTAATAGAATATTGCAAGTTAGTAAGGGATTAAGAAGTTAATTCCTAGGTTGCATAGGTTGTAATCTAAAAGTTGCTCAGTAGTGAAGTTGAAATCCTACAAGGGTAGGTCGTGGTTTTTAATCCTGCTGAGCTGGGAAATTTTCAAGTAAAATTCCTCTTGCTATTTAATTACTGTTGTGTGTGTGCGTACTGTTGGACCTGATAGAGAACCTAGTTCTCTATAGAGTTTGGTGGAGCCTTATATTATATCAATTGGTATCAGAGCAGGTTCTTTCTATCAGGTTAACACCTAGAAAGGATACTCATGATTGCTCCCCCAAACTTCAAAGAAGGGCAGTCAACTTATGGACCATCTAGGTTCAATGGACAGTCTTATGGATGGTGGAAAACTAGAATCCATGACTTCATCATGGCTAAAGATTCTGAGCTATGGGATGTAATATGTGATGGACCATTTGTTCCTACCAAAAACCTTGGTGACGCACCAGTAGCCATTCCTAAGACAAGGAATGAATTCAACGATGCAGATAGAAAGGCCATAGAGAAGAACTTTCGTGCTAAGAAAATTCTGGTATATGGTATTTGACCGGATGAATACAACAAGATATCAGCATGTCAATCAACCAAAGAAATATGAGAAGCCCTGCAGACAGCTCATAAAGGAACAACACAGGTCAAGCAATCTAAAATCGACATGCTCACAATTGAATACAAGCTCTTTAGAATGCAAGACAATGAATCTGTCCAAGAAATGCCTACCCGGTTCACCTCCATCATTAATGAGCTTCACTCTCTTGGTGAAACTATTTCAAGAAACAAGCTGATTAGAAAGATCCTAAGCATGCTACCTAGTTCTTGTGAAAGCAAAGTGAATGCCATTACAAAGGCAAAGGACTTGCAGGAGTAAACTATTGATGAACTTGTTGGCAATCTAAAAACATATGAGGTGAAAAAGAAGAAGCACAGTGAAAGAAGAGAGCCCAAGAAGGAGAAAAACCTGGTCCTCAAAACAGAAAATAACGAGCCAAGTGGTGAAGATGGTGATATGGCATACCTAACAAGAAGATTCCAGAAGATGGTTCGCAGGAATGGAGGTATTCCAAAAAGGAAAAGTTCTAGCAAGCCAAAGAATTATGATATCTGTTATAAATGTGGCAAGCCAGGACATTTTATCAAAGATTGCTCTCTTCTAAAGTAGGATCAATACAAGAACAACTCTAACAAAGCAGCCAAAAAGAGCCCGGTTCCTGACAGACGCTTCAATACAAAAAATGTCGCTGACAATGTTGTGAGAGAAGCTCTTGCTACATGGAGAGATTCATCAAGATAATCTACAGAAGATGATGAACCAAGTAACACCTCTATGATGGTAGTAGAAAGTGAATCAACCGAGTATGATTTAATTTTTTCTTTGATGGCCCAGTCTGACGAAGAAGATGATGATGATGATGAGGTAAATTTTTTGGATGTTCAAAGAAATGTGAAATCTTATTCTCCTAAGATACTCATGTCTTTGGAAAAATGTGCTATCGATGCTTATCATGGTCTTGTAAATGACAGAGATGTCTTAACAATTGAACTAGGAGAAGCAAAACAGTCTAGAGATGACCTAGTAATAGTTGTAGTCGATCTAAGAGAGTCAATTGAGAACCAGAAGAAGGAAAGAAATCTTTTAAAGAAAAGGATTAAAAATGTAGAACAAGAAAGAGATGACCTCCTAGTGATAGTAATGGACTTGAAGGAAACCGTTGGGAAACCTACAATGAAAAGTAGGGATGAAAATTATCAAAAAGGAAAGGAAGTTTCAATCCAAGCACACATTAAGCTTGAAAATGAGCTAAACACCGTGCATTATAGTATGTGTGTTGAGCTTGAGAAAAACAAACAACTTCAAGAAGACCTAGGTAGAGTGAAGAGTGATCTTGAAAAATCACTCAAGTGGACCTGGTCCTCGAATTCTATCCCTGCCATGTACTCCAACAATGGGGGAAATAGGCAGGAGATTAGGTTTCAAAGGAAAAAAATCCCTTACAACCCTCATAGTAAGTACGTTACTGTACCTGACAATTGGCTTTGCACCCATTGCGGTAACAATGAGAACCTTAAAGAAAACTGTAAGGCCAGATGTCAGTCACAACAAAAAATAAAGCCTTTGCTAAAAAAGTAACTACTAGTCGAGAACCCGGTCCCTCATTTAAAAAATTTATAATGCCTGCATAGACCAAAAGATCTCTTATTCACCCCTTTCCTCATTACAAGGGATCCAAATTGGCTTGGATTCCTGTATCTAACTCCTAATCTTCTTGTGCAGGGAACAGTGAAAGGAAGCATACCTACAATGGTGCATGGATAGTGGCTGCTCAAAGCATATGACTTGAATTACAAATTATTACTTTTCACTAAAGGCCTTGCAAGGAGGGAGTGCATCCTTTGGGAATGGCAAGAAGGGATACATTCTTGGAGTTGGAAGTATTGGGAAGTCTCTCTCTCACTTAATCAAAAATATGTACTACGTGAACGGCTTGACGTACAGCTTACTAAGCATCTCCCAAATCTGTGACAACAGAAACAAGGTCGAGTTTGTGTCAAAAATCTGCACAGTGACGAACCTGGTTACGGGTGAGATAATTCTAGTGGTAAAAAGACACAAAAATATCTATGTAGCTTACTTTGAGTCACTAAAGAATTGTGATTTAAATTGCCTAAGCGTTTTTGATGATGATACTGAGCTATGGCACAGGAGGCTAGGTCACGCCAAATTCACGTTATTAAGCAAATTAGTAAGGTAGGACATGGTTCGTGGTCTGCCCAAATCAAGCTTCAAGGATCGCAAAATGTGTGATACATGTGTAAAAGGGAAGCAAGTCAGATCTTCGTTCAAGCCCAAAAAGGAAGTCAGCACGCAAGGCCACGTGATCTCCTTCACATAGATCTATGTGAACCTATTAGAGTTCCTAGCAGAGGAGGAAAGAAGTACATCTTTGTAAAAGTCGATGACTATTCTAGATTCACTTGGACCCTATTACTCAGGACCAAGGATGAAACCTTTGAAGTGTTTGTTGCCATTGTCAAAAAGATCCAAGTAAAGATGGGTAACAAAGTAGCCTGCATCAGGTCTAATGATGGGATGGAGTTTGACAATGCTAAGTTCGATGAATTCTGCACTGAAAATGGCATAACTCATAATTTATATGCTCCAAGAATAGCTCAACAAAATGGTGTTGTGGAGAGGAAGAATAGAACTCTTGAAGGCATGACAAGAACAATGTTAATTGACAGTGAGATCACTAAATATTTGTGGGCAGAAGATGTCAATATTGCGTGCTACTTGGTAAATAGGTGCATGATCCGATCGCTTCAGAACAAAACCCCATATGAACTGCTAAATAGAAGGAAGCCTAAGCCGACATGTCTAAGAACTTTTGGGTGCAAATGCTTTGTTCATAACAATAGAAAGAAAGCTCTTGGGAAGTTTGATGCCAAAAGTGATGAAGGAATCTTCCTGGGATACTCATCTCAAAGCAAAGCTTACAAGGTCTACAACAAAAGGACTCAATGTTTAGAAGAAAGCATTTTTGTGATCTTTGATGAAGCTCACCTCTCCTGTGAAAAGGACAAACATGTTGATCAAGATGGAGAGACCTTATATGTGCCAGATGAAGTAATTGACGTAGCAAATGGAAAGGCAGACATAATAAGCCATGTCAAGGAATACAGTGAAGAAGATGCAAATACATCTCCATCAATTGCAGAGGAACCTAGTCCCCCGATGACAACAACTGAAGCTGAAAACAGAGTTGTTGATGCAGTCCAAGGAACCCCACTCTCTGAAGTAAGACACGCTCAAGAATCCCAGTCAGATGTGCCTGGTTCCTCTACCAATAAGACTCAAGCACCAAATTGGAGGTTTAAAAGTTCACATCCTCTTGACAACATAATCACTCCTCTTGACTCAAGAGTTCAAACCAAATCAAAATCAAGGAACTCACTTGCCTTCTCAGCTTTTCTTTCCCAAATAGAGCCTAAAAATATAAAGGAAGCACTAAAAGATATAGACTGGATTACAGCCATGCAAGAGGAGCTGCATCAATTTGAAAGGCACAAGGTATGGCACTTGGTTCCTCAACATGCTGATCGAACCACAATAGAAACTAGGTGGGTATTCAAAAACAAAGTTGGATGAGTTTGGAACTACAAAAAGAAATAAGGCAAGACTTGTGGTTCAAGGCTATAATCAAGAAGAAGAGATTGATTATGATGAAACATTCGCTCATGTAGCTCGAATAGAAGCCAATAGAATTCTGATTGTCTTTGCATCTCATATGGAGTTCACTCTATTCCAAATGGATGTCAAAGTGCATTTCTAAATGGCTATCCAAAAGAATATGTCTATGTATAAGGCATTGTACGGGTTAAAATAGGCTCCTAGGGCTTGGTATGAAAGATTGTCAAAATTCCTTTTGGAAAATGGCTTTGTAAGAGGGAAGATTGACAACACACTTTTCTTAAAGAAACAAGGGAGGAACCTACTCATTATTCAGGTGTATGTCGATGATAACATCTTTGGAGCCACATCTGACTCTCTCTATGAAGAATTTGCTAAACTCACGGGGAATGAATTTAAAATGAGTATGATGGGATAACTAAATTTCTTCCTAGGACTTCAAGTGAAGAAATCTAAGAAGGGAACATTGATAAGTCAGCAAAAGTACATCAAGGAGCTACTGAAAAGGTTTGATATGTAAGCCTCAAAGGTGATTGGCATGCCCATTTCCACAGCTACTCGTCTAGACATGGATGAACCCGGTTCCCCTGTAAACTAGAACATGTATAGAGGAATCATAAGCTCACTGTTGTATCTCACTACAAGCAGACCCGACTTTGTTTTAGTGTGGGTCTATGTGCAAGGTTTCAATCCAATCCAAAGGAATCTCATCTGAAGGCCGCCAAGAGAATATTGAGATATCTCAAGGGAACACAGGACCTGGTCCTCTATTATCCTTCAGGAGACAGTTATGATCTTATTTGGTATGTTGACGCTGATTATGCTGGATATCTGGTAGACAAAAAAAGCACTTCTGTGATGGCACACTTCCTGGGTTCCTGCTTAATCTCATTGGGTACAAGGAAGCAAAATTTTGTGGCACTTTCAACTGTAGAAGCTAAATATGTAGCAGCTGTCTCTTGTTGTGCTCAACTTTTGTGGATAAAGTAATAATTGGAAGATTTCAGAGTATTCTCAGATAGTGTTCCTCTCTTATGTGATAATACTAGTGCACTCAACATGGCAAAAAGTCTAGTTCAACATAAGAGGACAAAGCATATTGATGTACGTCACCATTTTCTTAGAGACAATGTTGAGAAAGGGCTTATATGCATGAAATTCTGCAACACTCAAGACCAAATTCCAGATATATTTACCAAGGCCCTGAGCAGAGAACACTTCGAGCAAAATCGTCTGGCATTAGGGTTGATAAAATCAAATTGAGAACCTGATCCCTCAATGATTGGCTATGAAAGAAAGGTTCGGGTAAACTTAGCTAAAAGGTATTTTCTAGTAAAGTCTAACCCATCTCTATACTATTACAGGTAGACACACTTGATGATTACATAGCAAATAAACATTTGAAGATGTACACTGGTAAAAAGGGCAAAGCTTACAGACAAGAGATCAGTAAGGGAACCTGGTTCTCCTTACACGGGTGAGTAGTTTCTATATTCTCTCATGCACAATTCTAAACAATCAAAACAAAGTGCTACATCATCAGCATGTCAGTGTTTAGTTTTCATCTTTTAAAACCAAACGCCTCACCAGCTATAAGATTGACCCATCTCCCTAAGACCTGCCGCCCTTTTTCAAACCAATCCCTTAGTCATCATAAATACATCCATCTCTGTCACCACACTTCACACATCAACACTTCCAAACCTGTTCACTCTCTCTTCAGGTCACCAAATCTTCTCTTTCTCTCACCATGGCTGAAGATCAATAGATCTTTAGTACTATTGAGTCCTCACTAGTCGAAACACCAGCACCAGTCTCTCTTCCTCACACTACTGATGACCAAAACCCTAGAACACAGTCACCCCCACCCTTCATCTCCTCTCCTACCTATTCAAGTTCCTACTCTCTCAAGAGTTACGCAACATCAAGTCTCGCAGGAGGTACTGCCCAGAGCTCATCTATCACCTCACCAAAAAAGTGGGATGTCACGCATAGTGCTGATAATGAAGAAAATCAAAAGAATCTCAAGTTCTCCTATAGATGAAAAGTTAAAATCAGACCAAGTTGAGTGAAATAAGGTCATCGACTCAACAGAGACTGCTTCCAAACCTTAGTCCACAGGTGTCTCTCCGGCTTCTCCTGAGCCTCTCATGAATCTGCAAGAAAATGAAGCAACCGAAAATATATTGTCCATCGCAAATAAAGTGGCTTTTGTTGGAAGAAGTGATGATGATCTTAAGACTCAAGGGAAACATCTGAACCTGTTGAGTAGGATAGTGAGTGTGTGCCTGTTGATCCTTCGGCGCAGGAAGGTACTACTGGGGAACTACCTAATCCTCCTTCCATTTAAGAACCCCAGGTTAGTAGTGACCCTTCTCCCTCTCCTTATTTACATGTTGATCCTATAAATGTAATCATGCCTGAGACAGGTGCATCTGCCAATCAAAAGGAGAATAGTGAAGAATATTTTGATGACTTACCAGTCGTAAGTCTGCCCAGGCGAAGAGTAGTTGTTGGCGAAGAGCCCACTTCTAAGCGACCCACAACAAGGTTGCAAAAGAAGGAGGCTCTTAAGTCTACTCTTAAGAACAGTCACACTAAATCAAGGAGGAAATAATTATTGAAAGATGACAAAGTTGTAAATGAGGAGTTAATTCTTGTTGCGGGTATGGATGAAGAAGAAGAGGAGGAAACTAGTAAGTTGACTAGGAAGTTGTCACAAAAGAATGGTCTTCTCAAACCAAAAAAGAGATCTTCTGTGTCTTTGAAACATCAGACTAGGCTTACTGATGTTGCTGCTACTAATACTATGGAGGAAGACTCAACTACAAAGTCTATAAAGTCTAATAATAAGAAGAAGGGTATCCGCAAGACTGCTAAGAGAAAGGCTGATACTACTGGTGAACCTGGTTCCTCAAAGAAGGTCAAGGCTGATGATCTGGAAAGTGCTTGGAAAGAAATATTAAAAAGTCAAAAGGTACCATGGGGGCGTACATTCGCCTCTGATATCGTAGAGGAGAATGGTATAAGACAACTAGTTGAAATCTGTGATTTCCAACAATGGACATATTTGTTCACAGATGATGTTGCTAGGATATATGAGGAAGAAGTTCAAAGTTTTTATGCCGACTTGTACAAGGTTGAGGATGGTCACATATATGCCTTGGTAAATGGTGTTGATATGGTATTAGACGTTTCCTTGCTGGGACCTATTCTTGGTGTGCCCACTGAAGGGTTATCTAGTGTTCAAGGAGTGTGTACTTAGAACTTTAGAAATGCAATCTTGAAGGACAGAGTGGTTCAGCAGGGGGAACGAGTTCAGAAGAAGGCCCTCCTTCCTGTTTACCAATTGCTATTTGAAATGGTAAACAAAGTGTTGCTGCCTCAAGCTGAGCGATGATCCATCACCACTCGTGCAGACCTATTCCTCATGGAAGCACTGGATGACTTTACTACCATCAATTTGCCTAAGATCATGATAGAGCACATGAACAAAAAGGCTAAGTTTAAAGATGGTAATCATGGGCTGCCATATGGGTTCCTTCTTACCAAGATCTTCGAACACTTAAAGATTCCTCTCGGATCAGTTAAATTGGGTGTCAAAAAGAAGCTTTTTCAAAAAGCACACTTGAGAAATGTAGTGTAGAGAAAAATTTGGAGGGGTTGCAAGCACTTCAACTATTTCTCAGTTGATCAATGCTCAAAACAATGCTACTACTGATATAACGCAATTGAAAGCAAGGAATGCTATCCTTGAGACTCAGATAAGTCAGCTGCAAGAGGCACATAGTTCCAGCCATTCTTAGAATAAAGAGGTTGCTAGCCTGACTAAGGAGAACACTGATCTCAGGAAACAAGTGGAGGACCTGAAAGAAAGACTGTTTAATGAGAAAATATAAGCAAATACTCGTATGGATCTAGTCCACCAAACAATTTCCCCTGCTTCCAAACCTTCTCCTCCCAATACTTCTTAGATTCTGTCCCCTCGGTGTCCAGTCTCTCCATGTCAGTTCTTTTGACGATATCTTGTGGTACTTTTGTTTGTTTATTCTACTGTGTGGATGTGGTAGTAAATTGATTCTGCTCCTGCTGTAAAATCCAAAATTTTGTTAATGCAAGCTTTCCCTTGTTATTGTTTCTACTGTGTTTTTATGCTATGTTCTTAATCATGTTTGTGAACACATATGTGGCATGAGTTAACTTATAACTAGACTTCTTTCTTGCTTCACTGATTCTGATCTTTTTATTGTGCTAAAAGGGGGAAAATAATTGCACTAATTAAGTGGGAATGCAGAGCTTCAAGGGGAACTTAAAGTCCTTCTAGCTCTTTCTAGGCTTATAAGTTTCTCATCATCAAAAAGGGGGGAAATTGATAGGTTACAAGTGTCGTGCACCCTCTTTTCTCCCTTCTTGCGGGGAAGTTCGGGTTTTGAAATTAATGGGGGAACAACTCATTTCCTTTTGGGAATTTGGTATTTTGAAGAGTCGCCACCTAACGGATTATGGTGCGTTAGGGCATGTAGAGCAATTAACTCATGTAACTAGTTTGTATTACCAGAGATTAGGGTAATGGCTCGAAATAACCTTGACGGGAATATGTTAGGCAACCCTCGCGGTCCACAACGGTGGGTCCCGACCGAACCTAAACTATGTGACTTAGTCATTTTAACAAGTAAACAAGTATTTGCAAATAAAGGTAGTTTTCACATTATAAATTCTTATATAATCAAGGAAGTTCAGGTAATGAAGATAAAGAGGTTTTGACAACATGCATGTGTAAAGAAAAGGAAGTTTAAAGGATTTAAACAAATTTGGAATTAGGAAAGGGAAGTCCTAAGTTGATTAGCCTACAGGATCACACCCATGCAATGCTCAGTAATCACTACTCAATGAGGGGATACACGTGACAATAGCGCGCAGTCATCATATCCCTTTACTACCCATTACCCTTCCCTTAGTGGTTATGAATGAGTTTAATTAACGTCCTCTAAGAGTGCTACTACCTGTCCCTTCTTTATGGTCCTAGAGAAATTTTGGACCTCTAAATCTGGACAGTTCTAGATAGCCTAAAGTTCATAAAGGTAAAAATCTAGGCGATAGACAAATAACATATAGGACAAGCAAGTAAGGACGGGCAGTTAGAGGGTTCACATTACCTCCGCATGTATAAAGGCAATCAAACAGCATGTCTAAAACACGGATTTTCAAAAGAAGTTCAGAAATCCTAAGAACATGGTATCTGGATGAATGCTACAAATTTAGGACATGCATAAAGAAAGTGGCAGAATCCTAACCAGTTTGCCTACTGGTTTTATAGCCTGTTAAGCCTGGATAATCTCGGATATAAACAGAACTGGTTTCATAATTACTTAACGCCCTAAGGATTGCCTAAGTGTGTATATTCAGTCACAATTCTAGGAAGACATTTTGAAGTCCTTTATCCTATAGGCATGCTTTCTAGTGATATGAATTAACACATCGTTGAAGACTATTAAAGAAACGAGTAGGATAATAAATTAAATCGATTCAGAACCTACAGGCGTGAGTACTAATTAAACTTTTTTTAGATCCTATAGGAATGAGTTCTAATTAAAATGATTTTTAAATCCTATAGGCATGATTTCTAAGACAAATTTGGATATATGTCGTAGTGGAAACTGAACCTTAATTATTTTATTCCCTATAGGCATGGTGTCTAGTCATGTAGAGTAAGGCAGGCAGAACTTATTTGACCAAAGCAAAACCCTATAGGCATATTATCCAACAAAACACAATTGAACCAAAATGAACCCAATAGGCATGTTATCTAACAAGAACATATTTGAACCAAACGAACCCTATAGGCATGTTATCTACCCAACTTTACCCACAGTATACAACTACCCTCCCTTTTCATTAGTCACCCCAATATATGTTTATAATTAGTTATTACAGACCAATGATGGAATAAAAAAATGCATAAATAGAATAGAAGTTAAGATATAGGGAGCCTGAAGAAAGCCCAAAGCAAATCCTGATATACCAGACCTTCAGTAATCTCAGATGCCCAAAGTTTCATAGCCAGTTTCATGTCTAGGTGTGTCAGAGTTCCCTAAGGACCTCAAGGATCCCGGGTAGTGCTCACACCTAGACCTTTCTCAAATAAGGACTGATTTATGTGTAGTATGGCAGAGCCAGTGATAACTGTGATTTCTACATGTTTTATACCCATTCTTACCTGAGATTTGTGCATCAATTTCCATAGTCCCAAAATGCTTGCACTTGATTGCAGGTTTGAGCGACAAGATGACAAATGTCAAAGATCGGCTCAAAAAGGAGTGAAATATGCTAAGTGTCAAAAGACAACTGAAGTGGGGAACAAGATGACCTGCGCGGACCGCACTGATTTGGTGTGCGGCCGCGCGGGAGAGTTCAGAGGCTGGGTTAGTTCAAGTTCAACCTGCACGATCCGCACTGCTTTGCCATGTGGCCGCGCAGGATAGTTCAGAGACTAGGAAAATGCAATGTCAAACCACGCGGTCCGCGATCCTTTCCATGCGGTCCGCATTTATGAAGGTTCTAAGACCCAACCATTCAAGGAAAAAGCCCACACAGCTGCATACCAAAGCAGTGTGGTCTGCGTGGGTAAAGTCCAAAGAGTGATGATTTTGATGAGTCTTGCTACGTGGCCGCATACCATTTCTGTGTGGTCTGCGTCCCTTAGCTAACGCGGCCGCGTGACATACTTGTGCGGTCCGCATCCCCTAGTTCCAGAAGCAACATTTGAAGACCAAGTGCCCTCCGCGGTCGCGTGACATTTGTACGCGGTCCGCGCCAGATCCTCAAGGGTATTTTTGTCCTGTTTTTCCTGTGTAGTATAAATAGAACATTTTACTTTTTAGGTTAGGGTGTGTGTTTTATCAGATAGCAGCTGAGCTCGAGACTTCATAGTTTTAGCCTATTTTGGGCAATTTCTTCTTGTATTAACGTGGATTTGAGTAGATTAACATTTTAGTTAATTATTATATCAATTTCATCTACTATTTCTTCTTTAATTATGTCTAGCTAATAACATTAGCTAGGGTTGTGGCTCAACCCTAGTATGGGTAATTGATGGGTGTTGCTTCTTAATGATAGATTGATATTGGGAGTTCGTTATTTGGGTTAATTTTATGCTTTAATTCAGGATTGGTGGTTGCAAACATTGATTCTAGCTTAGTGGGTTTTGACTCTTCTTGAGAAAGATAGCCTATGGCCCCAAAATTGACCCAACAAGGAATTGGGATGGACCCATGAGAAATGGTAGTCCCAATTAACGGGTTAAACCTCGAGAGAGTAATCACCCAACTTGAACCCTAGTTGCCTGGTCTAATTGGCCTACCCAATTGGTCTCGAGAGAGTCAATTGGGTAAAATCGCTCTCTCTACCGAGAGGTGTGAGAGTGGGTACAATTGTAAAATGGTTATAACATTGATCCCAAATATATCAATCTATTATTAGTAGTTTCTACCCGTTAGTTAACCACCTAGGTGATGCCATGACCCTAGTGCCTTTCTCTATATTGCACACAACTTAGAATCAATATCTTAGCATAACTTAGCTTTAAACTTGTAGTTGATAAATTGTAGTAGATAATCAAAAGAAAACCCAAAAATGTTAGAAGTGCAATTAGAAGCACAAACGTATTCTTAGTCTACACAAATACGCAACTCCATTCCAAGCTCCCTGTGGAAGATCGACCCTGATACCACTATTCGGGTAAAAGTTTTAGCGCCCGCTCTTCCTACTGTTGTGTAAGGTTGAGTTTGCTGCGATCAGCCAGCCCTGATATGCCAGAGTTCAGAGAGATCTCAAGGGTCTCTAAGCAGTACACATACCAGTGGGGTAGGACTTAATAATCTAAGAGTAAGTGAGAGTGCTTAATTTTGAAAAAAAAAGGTTTTGGTGAACAGTATAAAGAATGCTGTTAGGAGGGAAGGGATTTTTTGAAACCAGTACTAGTTTGGGCGGTAAAACAACTTGAGAAAAGCATGGAAACAGATTTTTTTTGAAATCAGAATACAAGTCACAGAACAAATAGCTTCAGAAATATTTTGGGGAAAACAGATTCCACACATGGAGAGAGGGGTTGGGGATACATAGAATATAACCTAGTGTATATGCAAACAGATGCACAAACTTCTCAAAAAGTTGTAGAACCAACAAGTTAGTTACAAAGATTACAGCAAAGACATGTTGAGAACATATAGAACTTGGACATGACCAAACACACAACTAGAGTATTTTGAAAGGTTTGATGACTTAGCATTATCTCATTAGTAAAGTAGAGTAGGCAAGACTTGGATGAACAAACTAGGAAAGCACTACATAAACATTCATAGTTTAGAAATACTGATCATATATAGAACAAGCAGAATTTAGACATGTTGGGTGAGACAGTAAACAAGCAATGTAGCTTGGATATGCTAATGAGCAAACAAGATGCATGCAATTATCACACGACATGATTGGGCATGCTAAACAGTAAGCAGATCATTGTGGGTAAATAAATTAGTCATAGCTTCTAATATAACAAACTCCGACATGCTGGGCGAGAGAGTAGTTAGGCAGTGTGATCTAGGCATGCTGGTTACACATTGAGCAATATGACAACAAGCAATAAACAGAAGTCATAACTAATTGACTGAAACAACAAAGGAACACATAGTTATGGAAATTGATTTGAATAAGGACATACCAGTTAAGGAGAGAATACAGAGTATAGAGCAGAGATAGTGCAAATAGATAGCCTTGGCTTACAGCCGACTAGGTCAACGAGAAGTGCAAGTTACAGAGAAGAATTGAGAGAGAGCTTTTGAGAGCGTGAGAGTAATTTTTTGAACCAATTGTTTGTGTCCTGAACTGGGAGTAAAGGAGAGTATATATAGCAATTTAAGAGGGGAGCAGAATAAGGTAAAGAAATAGTAATTCAGCCATCAGGGAAATTAATAAATCAATCACACACGAAATTAGCATAGTTTTCCTTCAATTAAGGACAAATACCCAACGGTTAAAGGACAGGAGTCACTTAAGGAAAGAAAATCAAATCAGACATAAGTAAAGAGGTAAACAAATAGAAGTTTAATTAAGGAAGTAATTGTGAATAATCAGTAACATTATAGAAAATAAGGTAATAAGAATAATTAGAGTCGTAAACAAGGTAATAAATCAAGTATCGGCGGATAATTTTGACCAAGCAAATCAGTAAATCAAAATTGAAAAAAAATACTAATTTAAAGAGAGGGCAGTTTTTCACAAATAGATGAGTAGGCTGAACAAAACTTCATAAACACACATAAATGAGCCAAGAGACCGACTCAGAAACCCTAGTAGAAATGAACACTGGCAGAAGTCACAAGATACTAAGGAAAACCATGAAAGTCAAAACACAGAACAAACAATGTAGCCAGTAACATAAATCGACTAGGGTCCCAACAATATTAACACGAGTCAGTCAGTAAGACTTAAGAACCACGATTAAACACTCAAAAATCAAAAGTCTTTAAAATAGTGAATTCAGTAAACCCTAATTTTTAGGAAAAACGGAGAATCGATTAAAAACCATAAGACTTTCGTGAAAACATGTAGAACAGACTCGATTCATATCAGATCTGAGAAGATCAAAGGATAAAAAAATTAGGGTTTTTTTTGGAAAAGCAACAGAGACATGCACAGACTTAGGAAACCACGAATCCAAGACAAAAAATAAGAAAGATCTTACTCAAGATCAAGCTAAATAGCTGAAACCAACAAGAAAACCCAAGGTGTAAACAGATCACCTAGGTCCCTTGAGGATCTCTTCAAGGATCCAAAAAAAAGTGGAGATGCCATAGCAAACAGGAGGCCATTAGAGGCCTGAGGTGGTGAAGAACCACCATAGAAAGGTGAGTGACGGCGTTTGGAGATTAGGGTTTAGGTCGAGAGCATTTGAGAGAGGAGAGGAACAGATGACGGCGGGGAAGGGTGGTAAAATGATTAGGGTTTGAGGGGTATAGGTTAGTTTAATTTAGGTAAGGGGAGCTGGATTGGGTAGATAAGGGGTTTGGACTGGGTAAACTCTTGGCCTGGTTTAATTGAATTGGGGTTGAAATTGGGCTAGGTAATTAGGCTAAATCCGACAATAAGAGGGTCATTCATTAAATACCTATTTAATTGAAAAACAATTTTTTTAAAATAACTAATAGGTTGTAAAAAATAATTATCATTCCTGGAAGTATTTTAAAATAATTATTTAATATTTTTAAAAACTTAAAAGGCTACTTTGTGATAAAATAATGTAATAATGCATGCATAGGCTATAATTGTAAATTAATTGCGATTGCATCCTAAAAGTACAAATGTGGCTATTTGTGCAATAATTGAAACTTAGTATAAAATTTCAAATGATAAAATTAAGCCATAAAATTATTATAAAACTATTTGTTATGCAATCAGTGATTGTTTTATGAAATAAATGCTGGGATAAATTAATTAAAATATTTTTTAAAAATGCAGAAGTTGTATAAAAAATATTAATTGATGCCAAAGCATAGTTTTGAAAATATTTTGGGGAAAATTTGGGTATCAACAGCTTCCCCTCTTTACCCCGGAAGGATAAATGAGTTTTCGGATAAAGAAATAATGGCCAATTTTGATCGAATGGGATGTTTTGAAAGATAGAGGCCGAACTCTGGTCTTTGAGCTGCCTACATATCCCTGGTTTTATAGGAATCAGGTCATGTGTAGTTCTGGATCCATCGGCGGAATGTACCGATGAAGTCATTACAAGAACGGACACGGGATTGCAGGATGAATGCAAGAGTGGTTATGGTGAACGGTCAACTTTGAGATAGCGAAGGAACTGGAGAAAGGTTGCTCCTGCTAGGATGGCGGTTTCTTACTAGTCACCTGTAGATAAAGGTATGCTACAAACATGTATTTGTGTGAAAATTTAAACATGATACAGATTCCCTTTGGACCATGAAAGTTGTCTTCGGACAGTTAAGGATGAAGTCCTTAGACCATGATGTTCTGGGCCATGAATTGTTTAGTGCGGGATTCGTAGGCCATGAAATGATGTTCTCGGGCCATGAAAATGGTATCTCCGAACTATGTCGCATTTGAATAATGATATGCAAATTTGAGAGATCCTCAGGCCATGGCATGGTGTCTTCCGGCTATGAGGATGATGCCTTTAGACTATGAAGCCTTTGGATAGATTGGCGATATTTCAGCCCATGAGATATGATAATATGATGTTAACAAGATAAGTCTTAGTCTTGTGAAATGAAGGGCAGAGCTTAGCCTAATAGAAAAGCAAATAGATAGCACTGGAATAAAGCAATATTTATGCAGGGAGGGGCAATGCTTAGTCCCATGCAAATGTGGAGGCAGGGATTAGCCTTATGCAAATATAGAGGCAGGGATCATCCTCATGCAAATATAGAGGCAGGGATTAGCCTCATGCAAATATGGAGGCAGGGATTAGCCTCATGCAGGTTGGAGGCAGGGATTAGCCTCATGCAAATACGGAGGCAGGGATTAGCCTCATGTAAATATGGAGGCAGGGATTAGCCTCACACAAATATAGAGGCAGGGATTAGCCTCATACAAATATGGAGGCAGGGATTAGCCTCACGCAGATACGGAGGCAAGGATTAGCCTGGTGCAGATATGGAGGAAGGGATTAACCTTATATAGGATGGAGGCAGGGATCAGCCTCATGCGGGATAAAGGCAAGGATTATCCTCATGCGAACATGGAGGCAGGTATTAGCCTGATGCAAATATGGAGGCAGGGATTAGCCTTATGCAAGTGGAGGTAGGGATTAGCCTCATGCAAATATGGAAGCAGGGATTGGCCTCATTCAAATATGGAGGCAGGGTTCAGCCTCATGCAAGATGGAGGTAGGAATTAGCCTCGTATGTATATGGAGGATGGGATTAGCCGCATGCAAATATAGTGGTAGGGATTAGCCTCATGCAAACAAGGAGGCAGGGGTTAGCCTCATGCAGTGTAGAGGCAGGGATTAGCCTCATGCGAATATGGAGGCAGGGATTAGCCTCATGCGAATATGGAGGCAGGGATTAACCTCATGCAAATATGGAAGCATGGATTAGCCTCATGCAAATATGGAGGCAGGGATTAGCCTCATGCAAGTGGACGCAGGGATTAGCCTCATGAAAATATGAAGGCATGGATTAGCCTCGTACAAATATGGAGGCAGGGATTAGCCTCATGCAAAGAACGAGTAGCAAATGGCATATTTCTTAGCTAGAGATATATTTGGTGTCTGATGGCCCGATTGATAGTGATCTTGTTACGTGTATATATTTGCGGATGTTACCGTTTCATTAGATGTGCCTGCTCTCAAAGAAAAATTATAAGTTTTCTGAGGGGGAGGTTGGTTTTTGCCTTTGTCTGATGGCCTTGCTTTGCTCCGTTTTAGGGGCCTTGTTTGAGTTTCCTTGGATAACACCTAAATGTACAAAAATAGAGTTTTCAAAACTATGCGATTATTGATAATATAAAAAATAAAGTTATTTTAGAAACATATTGAAATATCAGGTAAGTTCAGATGAACTAGTGACTGTAACACATTCAGAGACACTGTCACTTTCTTATGTCAGAATTTTGAGGGTCCTTCTCAAAATTCTGCCCCAGTTTGATAGATGATTCTTCGGTCGTTTGCGGGTAATGAGCTTTGCTGAGCCTTTTTCGGAATTTTGATAATCCTTCTTAAAATTCTCCCCCAATTTCTTAAACGATTTTTGACCGTCTGGCATATACTGGCGTTGGTTGGACTTGCTCCGAAATTTTGAGGGTCCTCCTCAAAATTTTGTCCCAATTTCTGATCTTGGGGAAATGGAAATTTTATTATTATATGACCGAACCCACAGGGCTGCCTATGTATCTCATCTTAAATGGGAATCAGGTCAAGTGTAGTTCAATTACATCATATGAGGAATTGTAAATAGTCTAGGCATAGTATATCTTGACTGCGTCTGAATTGATTGGCTTTGGCCAGATTTCTTCGTCAATTTTTGCAAGTATGAGTGCTCCTCCTGTTAGCACCCTGTGAACTATGTACGGGCCTTGCCAATTGGGAGAGAATTTCCTTTTTGCTTCATCTTAATGTGGGAAGATCTTCTTTAGCACCAGCTATCTTGTTGCAAATTGTCTTGGTTTGACCCTTTTGTTGAAAGCTCTGGACATTCTATTCTAATAAAGCTAACTGTGACATACTGCGTTCATTCTTTCCCATCTATAAGGGCTAATTGTTCGTAGCGGCTCTTTATCCATTCTGTATCGCTGAGTTCGGCTTCCTGTATGATCCTTAAGAAGGAATTTCTACTTCGGCTGGGATGACAACTTCGATACAATAAACTAACATGTAAGGAGTTACCTCAGTTAATGTGCAAATTGTAGTGTCGTATCCTAACAAAGTAGTTTCTTGTGCCATTGCTTGTGGTTTTCTACCATCTTCCTCAGTACCTTCTTGATGTTTTTGTTGGCAATTTCTATGACTCCATTCATCTGAGGTCTATAGGTTGTGGAATTCATGTGCTTGATTTTGAAAGTCCCACACATGGCTTTCATCATATCACTATTAAGATTAGCCGCATTATCTACAACAATAGACTCAGGAACTCCGAATCGGCAAATGATACGATCTTTGACAAAGTCTCTGATGACTTTCTTGGTTACAGCTTTGGAAGATGTAGCCTTTACCCATTTTGTGAAGTAATCAATGGCTACTAGAATAAACATGTGCCCGTTTGAAGTAGTGGGCTCAATCAGACTGATGACATCCATTCCCCAGGCGGCGAATGGCCAAGGTGAGCTTGTTGCATTGAGCTCATTTGGCGGCACTTTTATCATATTATCATGCACTTGGCATTGGTAGCATTTGCAGACATACTGGATGAAATCTATCTCCATGTCCATCCAAAAGTACTCGGCCCTAAGTATCTTCTTGCCAAGATAAAATCATTTATATGCGAGCCGCAGGTCCCAACATGTATATCCTCAAGTAGTTTAGAAGCTTCTTTTGCATCTACACATCTTAATAATCCCAAATTAGGAGTTCTCATGTACAAGTTTCCTCCGCTATGGAAGAAGTGGTTGGACAATCTTCGAAGCGTGCGTTTCTGAGTGTGGTTTGCATGCTCCGGATATTCTCCTTCCACCAAATACTCTTTGATGTCATAGAACCAAGGTTTTCCATCTGTTTACTCTTCAACGTGTTCACAACATGCCGACTGATTATGAATTCTCACTAGGATAGGATTAACAAAATTCTTATCTGGATGTTGTATCATGGATGACAAGGTAGCCAATACATCGGCAAACTCATTCTAAATTCTGGGCACATGCCAAAACTCTATCTTCACAAACCTCTTTCTCAGTTCCTACACGTGGTGCAGATATGGCACTATCTTGGAATTCTTGGTGGCCCATTCTCCTTGTACCTGGTGCACAAGCAAATCTGAATCACCGATTACCAGCAGCTTCTGAATATTATGTCGACTACCATGTTGAGTCCTAGTACGCAGGCTTCATACTCTGCCATATTGATGGTGCGAGAAATCTAAGTTTAGAAGATACTGGATAATGTTCACCTGTTTCTGAAACCAAAAACTGCCCCAATGCCTACTCTTTTGAAATTTGCAGCTCCGCCGAAGAACATCCTCCAATCATCGTATGCTTCGATAATGTTCTCTCCTATGAATGACACCTCTTTATCAAGAAAATATGTTTTCAAGGGTTCGTATTCTCCTCCCACCGAAGTTTCAGCAAGATGATCTGCCAATGCTTGTCCGTTGACCGTCTTTTGAGCTACATAGACAATATCGAACTCGCTCAATAGTATTTGCCACTTGGCTAACTTTCCAGTCGACATGGGCTTCTGGAATATGTACTTCAGAGGGTCTATCTTGGATATGAGGTATGTGGTATAGGCACAGAAGTAATGCCTCAACTTTTGGCCGTCCAGGTCAAAACACAACAAGTGCATTCCAGTAGAGAGTATCGTGCCTCGTAGGGTGTAAACTTCTTACTCAAGTAGTATATGGCTTGCTCCTTTCTCCCTGTCTCGTCATGTTATCCCAAAACACATTCGAAGGCTCCATCCAATACAAATAGATAGATTAGCAAAGGTCGTCCTGGTTCTGGCGGGACCAGAACTGGTGGTGTGGACAGTTACTACTTGAATTTGTCAAAAACTTTCTGACAATCCTCGATCCAGCTTGTCTCGGCATCTTTACTCAGCATCTTGAAGATGGTTTCACATATAACTGTGGACTGTGTTATGAATCGACTGATATAGTTGAGACGTCCTAGGAAGCTCATCATGTCCTTTTTGCTCCTAGGTGGCGGTAATTCCTGAATAGCCTTAACTTTCAATGGATCTAGTTCAGTTTTAAGTTGTACCTCCTTAACATGTCAAAGAATTTTCTCAAGTTTGCTATGTGATATGCGGCCCTCTTGGATTTGATACGGACGTCGTCCACATACACCCCTATTTCATTGTGTATCATATCATGGAAGATGGTTGTCATGGCTCTCATGTAAGTATCCCAGCATTCTTTAGACCAAATGGCATCATCTTGTAGCAGTAAAGCTCTTATGGTGTAATAAAAGCGATTTTCTCTGCATCTTTTTCATCCATCCAGATCTGGTGATAACCCGCGAATCAATCTACAATTGGAGTTCATACTTGGCGCAATTGTCAATTAGGGTGTATATATTTGGTAGTGGAAAGTCATCTTTGGGACTTGCTCTGTTTAAATCTCTGACTTTCCCATACAACACATACTCTGACTTTCCCATCTTTCTTCAGTGCTGGCACATTGTTGGCTAACTAGGTTGGGTACTCAACCATCCTGAGAACTTTGGATTTGATCTACTTAGTAACTTTCTCATTGATTTTTAGGCTCATATCTGGTTTGAACTTTCTGAGTTTCTACTTTACTGGCGGACATATGGGATTAGTAGGCAACTTGTGAGCCACTATGGACGTGCTTAAACCGGTCATGTCATCATACGACCATGCAAAAATGTCCTTATATTCCGTTAAGAAACAAATGTACTCTTCCTTTTATGTTGGTGATAAGTGAATGCTTATGCGAGTCTCCTTAACGGTCTTGACATCCCCCAACTTTACTACTTTGGTTTGGTCCGAGTTGGACTTAGGCTTATTCTCAAAGTTTTCAACCTCCCTGACAACTTCCTCGGGTATCTCATCTTCTTTATCCGAATCATTATTCTCATGTTGTGTTGCCTCATTGCATGTCATAGTCATTGGTTCATCAGGAAAAGTAATAATAATGCTGTAAAAAGAAAAATATAAATATAATAATAAATAATAAAGAACAATGCATTTGATTAAGACTTAAAACTTCCAAACGAGTATGGATCGATGAATCGAGCATTTATTTTGAAACAAGTGAATCTTAAAAACAAAATTACTAAAAATCTTAGATGTCTATAATGGTTATAGAAATAAATACTGCTAAGCTACCCAGGGACTCGGCAGGCCCGAGATAGTGTGGTAGTCTAGTTTCTAAGAACATCTCCCTTCTTCACAGTCTAAATAGTGAGGCCTTCTTCCTCCTCCTCCTCAATTATTGCACTGCAATCCAAGTCATCGTCCTCCAAGAACAGATTCCTCAACCCAGCTAATGCTTCTTCTTCTACAGTTCCCCATATTGTATCAGCCTGGTGAAAAGCTTGATCTAGATGTGGCACTGGTTGCTCAAGAGGGTAATACGGTCCGCTCCATGGAGGCGACCAATAATTATACTCTTTCCATGTATACTAATATCCGAGCCTGAAGGTAGTATCATGACCCTTCAGCCGTATCGGTTTGGTGATACCCTGGAGAGTTTTCCCAAGCCCTTTGCCGGGTTCATACCTAGACCATGCCAGTATTCTTTCTATTTTGATGCTCCTCCATTTGTCCTTCTCAACGGCATTGACACATTCAGTGTGATGATAGGTTTTCCCTCCTAGCCTTCTTCTGTTTTCGATAACCGGGAAGGTTTGATCGGTGTAAATGGGGTTACTCCCATCTCCATTAATGATCACCTCCTGACGATCCCATTCAAATTTCATGGCTTGATGTAGGGTGGAAGCCACTGCCCCAGCGGCATGTATCCATGGTCGGCCCAACAAAAGATTGTACGAGGCTGGTATGTCGAGCACCTGAAACTCGACGTCGAACCAAGTTGGTCCTATCTGCAAACAAAGGTTAATTTCCCAATCGTGGCCCTTTGAGACCCATCAAAAGCTTTCACGTTCATGCTTCCTATCCATATTTCATGAAACCTTTGTCCAATCTTTTCAGAGTATCCAATGGATAAATGTTGAGGCTTGAACCCCCATCAATCAAGACCCTGGCGATGAATTTGTCTTCAAATTGCACCGTGATATGCAATGCTCGGTTGTGATTCAAACCTTTAGGCGGTAGCTCATCCTCATGGAAGATTATTTTATGACTTTCTAGCATCTACCCTACCATGTTGGCCATCTCTCCACCGATGATATTGTTGGGTACATAAGCTTTACTCAACACCTGTATTAAAGCATTCTTGTGCGCCTCTGAATTTTGCAACAGTGACAGGATGGATATGTGAGCTGGGGTTTTGTTCAAATGGTCAATGATGGAATACTCCTTTGCTTGTACTTTCCTCCAAAGGTCATCTGGCCCTATTTCGATGATGGGTTGCTTGGTAGTGGCATCCTTATGGTCCTCCTTAGTGTTTAGGTGTATACATTCTTCCAGTCCTAATCATTCCTCGCACAGCATCGGATTCCGCTATCTTTGCCTTTCCTATTCGCCGAGGTTCGGCAACATAATCCCAAGGTATTTCTTTTGAATTGAAAAGAGGTGTAGTTGATACTGTCACTATAAAAGGTGTGGCCACTTCTACTTCAAATGGAACAGGGGTGGCCGCGGGTGGAGCCACTTCTACCTCAAATGGAACTGATGCAGCTACCTCAATCTCGATTGGTAACTGAGTTTGTACTACAATATGAGTGAGTGTCATTGAGGGTTAAAAGCCATCGCCTTCCCTAATAAGCCCAATTGACCTCTCAGGATCCCATTCTTCGTTCGTCTCTATCACATATACCCCACCACCTCTATAATCAGGGAGAGGGTTGTTGCGGACATTGGGTGCGACTTCCTTCTCCTGTATGACCTTATTGTCAATCAATATCTGGATCTTATCTTTCAATGTTCGGCACTCATCAGTGGTATTCCCCTTCATACTGGAATAATACGCACAAGTTTTATTTGAATTGACCTATTGGGATGGATTCTCTAATGCAACAATGGGAACATGAGTGACGTAACCTGCGGCTTTCAACCTTTCATACAGCTGGTCAATGGGTTCAGTAATAGTGGTGTATTGTCTGGGTGGTTTGCAGTCAAAATTGGGTCTTGGTCTTGGATAATTTTGGCAAGTCGGAGGTGATTGGAAATGAGATGGTTGGGAATAATAGGTATGATGGACAGTGGCTGGTTGGGAATATCATGGAGATGTAGGTGGTGGTGCTTGGATGTGGGTAGAGGTGTTTGATATGTGGGTAGAGGTGTTTGATAGGTAAGTGTGACGACCCAAAGAGTCATCACCGTATTTCTCCCTTTTACCGTGCTTCCGAGGCCTTGAAAACCTCACTTGTACTTTCCTCAATTTACGTGCACAATCCGGGCGTGTAGCCGGAAGGCTTAAATATGAATTCTGTGTGAAAAATGATGAATTTTGATATTAATATGGTTAAAGTTGACTTTGGTCAACATTTTTGGTAAACGAACCCGGACCCGTAATTTGACAGTCCCGGAGGGTCCGTAGGAAAATATGGGACTTGAGCGTATGCCCGGAATCGAATTTCGAGGTCCCAGGCCCGAGAAATAAATTTTTCCATCAAATTATTTTCTGAAAATGTTTAAGGAAAATAAAAATGAAATTTGATCAAAAAGTGATGGTATCGGGCTCGTATTTTGGTTCTGACGCCCGGTACAATGCTTAAATATGTGTTAAGCGCTTTCTGTGAAGTTTGGTCAAAATCGGACGTCGTTTGACGTGTTTCGGACTATGAGTTCCAAGTTTGAAAGATTATGAAGTTTAGAAGAAAAATTATGAGTTTTGAGGCTCGATTCTATGTATATGATGTTATTTTGGTGATTTGATCGCACGGATATGTCCATAGGATGTTTCTGAGGTTGTGTGCATGTTTGGTTTGGAGCCGCGAGGGCTCAGGTGAGTTTTGGATAGGCATCGGATTGCATTTTCTCATTTTTGAAAATCTGGTATGCTGGCTTCTGTGATTTTTGCAAATAAGAAGATGAGACTCGCAATTGCGAGTTCGCAAATGCGAAGATTGGGATTTTTGCATAGGATCGCAAATGCGATCCATTTGTTCCCAAATGCAAACTAGGGAATTTTCGGGCACTATCGCAAATGTGATGGCTTGACTCGCAAATGCGAGGGTGGCCTATCGCAAATGCGATCTTTTTCTCGCAAATGCGAAAACTGGCCATGTGATAAGGGTTCGCAAATGCGAACCTCAACTTCGCAATGCCCATATTTGGTCTGGGTTCGCAACTGCGAACCCCTGTTCGCAATTGCGACATCATAGACCTGCATTTTTCATACTTAGTCGAATTTTCACCTCATTTCTTCATTCTTTCAACTCAAACACCCCATAGGCGATTTTCCAAGCAAACTTTCTTCTCCAATCCATTTGTAAGTTGATTTTCACTTAATTTCTTCAATCTTTAACATCATTTATCATGTTTTCATCTTAAAATCAAGGTTTTTCATGGGTGAAAATGGGGATTTTTGGGTAGAACCTAGGTTTTCTTAAAATTGGGGATTTGGACCTCAATTTGAGGTCCGATTTCAAAACAAATCATAGATATGAACTCGTGGGGAAATAGATAACCGGGTTTTGGTTCAAACCTCGGGTTTTGACCACGTGGTCCTGGGGGCATTGTGGGAATTTTTAAGAAAAACTTTGGGAAATTCACTTTCATGCATTCAAGTTGATTCAATTAGAATTTGTTGATACATTCAAGTAATTTGTGACTAGATTTGAGCGGTTTGGTGGTGAATTCGAGGGGTAAAGATATTCTAGAGGATTGAGTTGAGTTTGGATCATTCGAGGTAAGTGTTTGATCTAACTTTGGCTTGAGGGAATAGGATTAGAGTATTATTGATTTCTATTTGCTAAATGATCGAGTATGGTGTATAGGTATGGTGACGGGTACCTATACACCAGCGTCTAGTATGACCGTGGGGCTTTGTTATTAGTAGTTCTTGGTATATTTGAGATTCTTCCAAGCTAATTAATGAATCCTACAAAATGTGAAGAGTTGAGGATCAATTGTGAATTTGTGAATTCTTTGGAGCGTTGGCTCGAACGATAAAACACTATTGAGTAGAAAATTAAAGAATTGGTAAGAAATGTGATTAAATCCCTTGCCGGGATGACTGGAGTATATTGATTATCTCCCTTGCCGGGATACGTAGTTTATTGTGGTTGTTGCTCCCTTGCCGGGATATTCAGGCTGTTAGTTGTACCCTTGCTGGGTTTATTCGTTATGTTGTTAAATTTCCCTAATGGGACCTCTTTTGGAGAGATTATTTCTGTTGTTCATTATAATATGGGATCGTGTGGCACGCCGTACACTTATAAATTATAGTATGGGATCGTGTGGCACGCCGTCCACTTATGACATATGAATTAGGATCGTGTGGCACGCCGTCCACTTGTGAGTTATGAAACGGGATCGTGTGGCACCGACCACTATTACATATATAGATTTTGGGATCGTGTGGCACGCCGTCCACCTATGAATTATGAAATGGGATCGTGTGGCGCGCCGTCCACTTATATATGAGTTAAGGTATTGAGGTAGTTTCGTTGATATATCCGTTGATCTATTTTCACTGTATCTCCCCCGAGCACGCCCCTTCCCCGTTTTAATTGATATTCTCTATCGTTATTTCCGTTGCTCTATATATATATATATATGTCTGCACAGGTTGTTTTAGGTAGGTCCTGTCTAGCCTCGTCACTACTTCACCGGGGTTAGGCCAGGCACTTACCAGCACATGGGGTCGGTTGTGCTGATGCTACACTTCTGTGCTTTTTGAACAGATTACGGTACCGGAGCAGCTTTTGGACCACAGCAGTAGCCTATTCGACTGGGAACTGACTTCAGTCCAGGGACTTCGAGGTAGCCTAGCTGACGTTCGCAGGTCAGAGTCCTTTTTCTATGTTTAGTTTGTTTTCTTTGTACCGAGACAGACGTTTTGTATTTCCATTTCAGACTTGTTTGTAGCTCTCTTTATTAGTCCGTGAGCTAGTGACACCAGATTTTGGGTACAGATATGTTTTAAACTTCCGCATTTTAATTTCATTTTTATTAAACTTAAAGTCTTCCGCTCTTATTTAATTGTCTTCCGTATATTCATATTGTTGAGATTTATCAGAGAATGTTTAAAGTTTTTGGCTGGCCTAGCTCCGTTAGTAGGCGCCATCACGACTCCCGATGGTGGGAAATCCGGGTCGTGACAGTAAGTGGAGATTTTGGGCCTTGAACCACCATTACTGCCCCAACGTCTTTCTTCTTTGATATGGTGCCTGATTGTAATGCCTTGTTTGTGGCTTGTAATGCCTCAAAGTTTGTTACCATACCGCTTTTGATGCCTTCTTCGATTATTTCCCCTAGTTTGATGATATTAGAGAATTTATTATTATCAATAACTATCAACCTTTCATAATACTACGGATCCTATTCTCTGACGAAGAACTTGTTCATATGTTCCTCGTCCAAATATGGTATGACCTTGACCGCTTCCGACCTCCAATGAGTAGCATACTCATGGAAAGTCTCGATGGGTTTCTTCTTGAGGTACTGAATGTAGAAAACATCTGGTGTATTTTCTGTATTGAACCTGAACCGGTCCATGAAATCAAATTCCATGCTCACCCAGTTGGACCATTTCTTGGGATGTCCCAACTTCTTTTACTGTAAAAGACTACAATATTCTAGATTCACGACTTGTCTTGGCTGATGTACCAGGACAAAGCATCTTCAGTAAGACTCCTCATAAAGAGTTTCATCCTGATTTTTTCATCTTTTCCGACCCTGACAAGCTTGTCACAACAGGTCCTCGGATGAACCCTAGGATCACCTGTACCGTCGAACATCTCAAACTTGGGAGGTTTGTACCCTCCCTTGCAGTTCTACATCTGGCTGTATGCATAGGTCTTCATAGTTCAAACCTTCTATACCTTTGCCGCCTTCGACACCCTGACCCCGACTTGTCAATTTCTTGAGTTCTTCAGCCATGTTCTTAATGAGCAGATCCTTCTCAGCTGATTTTGGTGTATAGGAAGTTGGTTGAGTAGAGTAAGGTACGATTTCTATATATATAGGGTTGTTTTGATGAATGTCAGGGACTTGGGTGTAGTGATGATCATTGGTTGAGTTTTGAGGATTGGGAATGGGTTGTGGTGTGTTCTGGAGAGTGTGGTAAGTGGTGGTTGGTGGGTACTGGATTAGTTGATGGTCGTGTTGTGGCTGAGTTGGTACCGATAAAGGATTGAGATTTTGAGGTGGGGTTGCATATTGATGCGGTGCAGGAGGGTTTTGTGTATGTTGGTTTGGTGTATTTTGAGGAGGTGTTGGGTTCTTTGTGTTTTGTTGATTAATTTCGGGAACATTCAAAGTGAGGGATAAGTTTGCCAAGTTGTGGACCTGCTCAAGTTCTCCCTGTAGCTCCAGTATCTTTTGTTCTAATCTTAAAACTAAATCATTCAATGCCGGAGTACTCCGACCATCTGAAGTTTCTGCATTTTCTGCATTTTCCTTTCGAATGCCGCTTAAGTCATCCATTTTAGCCTTCCCTTTGCTCTTTGTATTGCTTGGAGGAGGAGGTGGTGGAGGACCTCTAGATCTGGTATGATACGCTCATGATGCTAGTATGAGCGAACCAAACTTAGAGGATGGGAATAAAGAATAAAAGGAAAATAAAAAGGTAAACAAGTCAGTAAGGGTTCTAAAATATTTGTAGTATTTAAACACATATTGCGAGAATGTAAATTTGTGTCCTAATTTGGGAGCCTCGTTGTGCCCGAGGTAGGCCTAGCTACAAATAGATTTGGAGAACTTTAGATGCCAGCAAATGCCTTATTTCATAATATGAAAATAGACGAATTCCAAAACAACACTAAGATAATAGAAAAGTATGTCACTATTGGCACTTGGCCTTATTACATTTAGGAAAGCAAATAAATCTAGTTTACTTGGTCCTAGAAGGACCTTCCCCAGATTCGATCTTCCTGACTCCATCATACAGGTTTCCTAGCTCGCGCAGACCCAGCAGTAGGTAGGCTCTATCCAGATGTCCTCCTTCGCTTCCTTCAGCATTCTGGCAATCCTCAATCCTTTTTATGATTTTACCCTCCAGCTCCACTAATCCTCGCTCCAGATATTCCAACCTTCTGTTGGAAGTGACAGCCATTTCTTTCCATTTATCGATCAACCTCATATTTCTCTCGTGTATTTCTCGGTGCTCATTCTCAGAGTCGTGGACCCTCTTGCGTAGTCTGTTGTATTTGACTTGAGATTCAGCTTCTTCGTCTATGATCCTATTCCCTCGACCGGCTTCTGGCCTCACCATTCCCTTTAGATTGTCCTCTAACCATGCTGGGTAGATAGGTTCACACCCTGCATGATATATGTCTGGCTCAATGGTGTTTTTTTCCATAATGATCTTGCAGTGCCACATGCGCTGAGCTTAGCACTTGTAAGGGACGTCGTCGTCCTGAAAGTCCACTCTGAAATGACTCATCTTGGTAACCCTTGGTACAACCTGCTTCATGCCTGCTTGCCTCACAACTCGGATAGGGACATAAGGGTATATTCCTCTCAACCTAATTAGCACCAAGTGTGGAGCATCCCTGAATCTGATGATGAAGTCATCTGTTGGAACCATTCAAACATCAATTACACTTGTTCCTCAGTTAGATTGTCGAAGAACTCTACCCACTCTTTGTCACTTTCCGGCTGAGCAAACCTATCCGGAATATAAGTCATCCGCTTAGGATGATGGAAGGCAATATGGTCGTTCCAAGCCCTTCGCGGAAGTTCTTGACGATACTGGCCCCTTTGAAGATGTTCTAATAACCACAACTGCAGCAACAGGTTACAACCCTCAAAATGCTTGATCCCCCATTGACAGCACTCAGAGCCCTGTAGATGTCGGCTATGATCATGGGGACTATAATGTATGTCTGTCCATTGATCCCTTCCTTCAATGTCTTGGCAACCATGGCCAATCTAGTATGGATTCTTTCCTTTTTCATAGGGAATACTATCAGGCCTAAAAAGCACACAATGAATACGAACACTCTGCGGTGGATGTGTCCTAGAGAAGTGATAGAAAGCTCGTCATGGAAGGTATGGTAGGACTTGCTATGGCCATATCTCTCATACAGGTATTCGAAGGGTATGTAGGATTTCTTCAAGCATTCCAAGTCAGCATTTTTCTTCAGCCCCATTATCTTTAGGAACCCTTTACCAGTACAATTCTCTGGTATCAACAACCCAGAGCTATCCCAAGTCAGTCCTGCAAGTCCCCTAATTTCTTCTAGGAGTGGTGTCATTTCCATATCGCCGAAACAGAACACAACCCTTTCACTGTCCCAGAACAAAGTGGAAGCCTCGATCAACCTATTGTTTGGCTGAATGTCTAGTAGAGAATGTAAATTGCCCAAGTGTTTCCTCACGTGTTTCTTGTCACTTGAGGAAAGGTCCTCCCACCAATCTAGGAGCAATGGTGGAATGTTGCTAACCATGCCGAATCTAGGGACCTAATGCCTTATTTTCTGCAAAACAAAAAGGTTAGGCCCTCCCCCCCCCCACCACCAGACTCGACTTTGTACATTCATGATTAGCATATTGACATTTAGTTCTCCAAATTAATGCACAGAATATGACTATGTCCGTTGGAATTATGGAAACCCCGTTGGACTTTTGGATAAGGCTCGTCTTAAAGGATTATTATGTGGACAACATACTAATCCGACTAGGTTTGACCATGATGCATTCACAATTATGATAAGAGTAAGGTTACTGTAGGGGTCTAGACTGGTACCCTCAAGCGGACAACTCGAGGGGGAAAGGCACGGAACCGTCGACTGTACCGCTGATCGACTAGTTTTACCGCAAATAAGCCTTTTCGAATTTTAAGGGTAATAAATTGGAAGAGTGCAACCACTCATCAAGCGTTGCTATAGATTTATGCAACGCTTGAACGAGTGGAATATGATCTAGAGCATGATTTATGCAATAATAAACAGCATGTTGTCAAGTATTTGCACGTAAAAAAATTATAAATGTAGTATTTAAATAATTAAAAGGCAGTTATAGAAAAAGAAAACAAAGAGACAAGTCAATTTCGGGAAATAAAAGAAATCATAAATAATCAGTTAAATCCAAATAAAAGGGTAGAGGGTACATGGATAAAGCAAGCTTAAGACTAATTCAGAAAAATAAGTTCGTTATGGTAAGAGACTAAAATATCCCCAGCAGAGTCACCATGCTGTCGCGCCCCCTTATATCTCCCTTCTTGCGGGGAAGTCCGATTTCGACATTCATGGAGGAACAACTCGTTTCCTTTTGGGAATTGGTATTTTGATGAGTCGCTACCTAACGGATTATGGTGCGTTAGGGCACCTAGAGCAATTAACTCATGTAACTAGTTTGCATTACCAGAGATTAAGGTAAGGGCTCGAAATAACCTTAAGGGGAAGGTGTTAGGCACCTCTCGCGGTCCACAACGGTGGGTCCCGGCCGAACTTAAACTATGTGAATTAGTCATTTTAACAAGTAAACAAGTATTTGCAAATAAAGGTAGTTTTCACATTATAAATGCATATATAATCAAGGAAGTTCAGGTAATGAAGATAAAGAGGTTTGGACAACATGAATGTGTAAAGAAAAGGAAGTTTAAAGGATTTAAACACATATGGAATTGGGAAAGGGAAGTCCTAAGTTGATTATCCTACAGTATCATACCCATGCAATGCCCAGTAATCACTACTCAATGAGGGGCTACACGTGATATTAGTACGTAGTCATCATATCCCTTTACTACCCATTACCCTCCCCTTAGTGGTTATGAGCGAGTTTAATTAACGTCCTTTAAGAGTGTTGCTACCTGTCCCTTCATTATGATCCTGGAGGAATTTGGGACCTCTAAATCTGGATAGTTCTAGACAACTTAAAGTTCGTAAAGGTAAAAATCTAGGCGACAGGCAAATAACATATAGGACAAGCAAGCAAGGACAGGCAGTTAGAAGGCTCATATTTACCTTCGCATGTATATAAAAAATCAAACAACACATCTAAAACACAGATTTCAAAAGAAGTTCAAAAATCCTAAGAACATGGTATCTGGATAAATGCTACAGATTTAGACATGCATAAAAAAGTGACAGAATCATAACTAGTTTGCCTACTGGTTTTATAGTCTGTTAAGCCTGGATAATCTCACATATAAATAGAACTGGTTTCACAGTTATTTAACGCCCTAAGGCTTGCCTAAGTGTGTATATGCAATCATAATTCTGGGAAGACATTTTGAAGTCTTTTATTCTATAGGCATGCTTTCTAATGATATTAATTAACACAACATTGAAGACTATTAAAGAAACGAGTAGGATAATTAATTAAATCGATTCAGAACCTACATGCATGAGTTCTAATTAAATTGATTTTAGATCCTTAGGCATGATTTCTAAAGAGACAAAGTCGTAATGGAGACTGAACTTTAATTATTTTATTTCCTATAGGTAGGGGTGTGCATTCGATTTATCGATTCGATTTTGACCCTTATCGATAATTACTTATCGATTATCGATTTGTAAATATGCTTATCATTATCGTTTCAGTAAGGTTTTAATTTTTTCAATTTTGATTTATCAATTTTTGGGGTTTATCGATTCGATTATCGATTACACCAATAAGAGGATGAAAGTAAAGAAATAGTGTCAAAAGAAAGCGCCATCGTGGTGTATATAGTCCATGATTAAGATGAGACATAAGTGTCTTTTACATAACAAATGTTTGATAGTCTTCTGTTATCCATTAGAAAACAATTGAAAGTGGAGTTAGATATGTTGTACCAACTACCAAAGGACAAAGATAGAGACATAATCATCCAACATATGATATTCTGGAATTAATATTTGCAGGATAACAATTCTTACCTTCATAGGTGAGAAAGCAAAGGTTAGGCAACTTAATTAGTATAAAATAAAAGTAGTAGAAACATTAATTAGTTCCTTAAAAACCCAAAGAAAGTGACAATGTTGAGGACAATATTGTCTAGAACTCCAGGGAATAAGATAATTGCATCCACAAATACACAAAGAGGACAACAATGACAGACTCATGTGGCAATCCTTGAAAAAGTCAGTTTATGTCATAAACTGAATTCATAATAAGACTAATAAGACTATACTCGAACATAATTGTCATCAGGCCTTATCTTTAATAAGACTATACTCGAACACATGGAAGCAGCTGAAGAAGAGCCATTGAGTCCATCTGCAAATAGGCAGCAAATCAATAATCAACCCTCAAGTTATTAAAGAGAAAAATACTAAGAACTTTGTAATACATCACATTCTTTTACAAAATGCACTTTCAGATGCCACACTTGAAATATGAATGCCACACTTCAATAGAAGTCCATGTATCAGTGGTAGGACTTACTCTTTTACTTGTTCCTTTAAGAAACTTCATTAATTTATTTTTTTCCATATTAAAAAGAGCAAAACAATCCCGTGTAACAGTAGAACGGGAAGGAATATGAAAACAAGGTTGTGCTACTTTCATAAAGTTTCTAAAGCCTTCCCTCTCAACAAAACTAAACGGAAGTTCATCAACAATCACCATACGACACAAAACCATCCTACACTCTTCTTGATCAAATTTCCATGGAATAAGACCACCTTTATTACCCCCCGGTAATGTTTGAAATTGTAATAGTTTTTGACCTTTTTCAACTTTATAAGGATTCTTTGGACATTTATCGATATGACCATTCATTTGTGTAGTACTTTTGCCTTTTGTCTCAAAATATTCTTGTCCACAAAATCTACATGCATATTTATTATTTCCTTTAGCATCAACTTTTTCTTCAAAAAAATCCCATGCCCGAGATCGTTTTCTCCTTTGTTTTGTAACTGTCGAGTGAGTAGTTGCAACCGTAGACTCAGAACCTCTACTTTCATCAACAACTTGATCAATTTTATCATTTTCAGCCATATGAAGTGAATGAAGAATTTAACTTACAGTCTTAAACGAGTTGAATGAAGCAAAGGTGCAAAGCAAGACGAAGTCAGCACTCCTCTCTCTTGACCTACAAATTATGGCCGGAAAGAAATCAATTTAAATAAGTTTCTTACACATACGAAATTCATATATCTGCTTCAATGTCAAAATTGCAATGTCAATTAACGAAATGAGCAGCAGAATTTTAAGTCTGAATAGATAGACCAAAAAACAAAAAAGGAGCAAATATGCTAAACTGAAACAATAGTCATATTCTATTTTTTTATCTTGCTTTCGGATAACAGAGTTGAGTTTTTAATAGTATGTAGTTGAAGGACTTGTATTCAAAAATTGTACACTGGTAACCTTCATTCCAATTCCAGAAAATAGCTGAGTGACTTTTACAAGAGGGATGGCATAAAGCATGTATTTGGAGATTGTAACGAAAGATAACGAAACAGATAACAAAAGATAATAACGAAACACGATATATATAACCAAAAATAACGAAACAGATTAGAAGAGATTACACAGAAAAATAACAAAATAGATTAGAAGAGATTACACACGAAATATATAACCAAAAATAACGAAACAGAAAAATTTACACAGAAAGCATTCCTTCAAATAGAAGAGATTAAGAGAAAAGAAAAAGTTGAAGAAAGAAATTAGGAGTACCGGAAACGACGATAATCAACAGAGACTATCTTTCCGACAGACCAGATCTCGATTTGATGGTGACGAGTGGCGATTTGAAAGAAAATGTTGAAGACTGAAAAGAAGCGGGCAAGCGGCGCTGAAGGAAATAATAGGGTTAAGTGAAGGAAAGGGTAGTAATAGTATTATAAAATAAGGGTATATTAGTCTTTTTAATATATCTTATCGGTTTATCGATAAACCGATAAACCGAAGAGGACAAATCAAAATCGAAATCGATAACTCTATAAGAAAATTTTCAAAATCGAAATCGAAATCGATAAATCGATAAACCGATAACAAATAATCGATTTGATTTATCGATAAACCGATTCGAATGCACACCCCTACCTATAGGCATGGTGTCTAGTCATGTAAAGTAAGGCAGGCAGAACTTATTTGACCAAAGCAAAACCCTATAGGCATATTATCTAACAAAACACATTTGAACCAAAATGAACTCTATAGGCATGTTATCTAATACGAACATATTTGAACCAAATGAATCCTATACGCATGTTATCTACCCAACTATACCCACAGTATACAACTACCCTCCCTTTTCACTAGTCACCCCAATATCTATTTATAATTAGTTATTATAGACCAATTATGGAATAAAAAAATACATAAATAGAATAGAAGTTAAGCTATAGGGAGCCTGAAGTAGGCCCAAAGCAAATCCTGATAGACTAGACCTTCAGTAGTCTCAGATGCCCAAAGTTCCATAGCCAATTTCATGTCTAGGTGTGTCAGAGTTTCCTAAGGACCTCAAGGATCCCGTGCAATGCTCACACCTAGACCTTTCTCAAATAAGGACTAATTTACGTGTAGTGTGACAGAGCCAGCCCTGATATGCCAGAGTTCAGAGAGATCTCAAGAGTCTCTAAGCAGTACATATACCAAAGGGCAAGACTTAATAATCTAAGAGTAAGTGAGAGTGCATAATTTTGAAAAAAAAAAGTTTTGGGGAACAGTATAAAGAATGCTCTTAGGAGTGAAGAGATTTTATGAAATCAGTACTAGTTTGGGTGGTAAAACAGCTTGAGACATGGAACAAATTGCAAAGTAATTGCAACTGCATCCTAAAAGTACAAATGTAGATATTTGTGAAATAATCGAAACTTAGAACAAAATGTAAAATGATAAAATTAAGCCACAAAAATTATTTTAAAACTATTTGTGATGCAATCAGTGATTGTTTAATAAAATAAATATTAGGATAAATTAATTAAAATATTTTTAAAAATGCAAAAGTTGTATGAAAAATATTAATTGATGCCAAAGCATAGTTTTGAAAATATTTTGGGAGAAAATTGGGTATCAACAATAACTACTTTACTTTATGTTTTGATGATCTAAAAAACTTACTATGCAGAACCAGATAAGGAACCTGTTGTACACTTACAAGACTTCAAGATCCCAGGATGGGATTCAGTCGGGAATATGATTCAACCCTTCAGAAGTGGAAGGAATAACTGAGGGACCAGTTCCCGAGAAGACTGCACGAAGTCAACTTTTCAGTTGGAAAGTTGCTGCCTACACATGCTACTGTGTAGAACAGTGCTGCAGTCAACCTTCCAGGGGATACTTTTCACCTACCTTGCTTGCATTATTATAAGTGATGGCACACATGTATATAAGCATGCAAGGGAGGTAAAAGAAAATGACTTGAACATTTGACAAGCTCAAAAATATGACTATCCAACAATCAAGTTTCAAGTGCTTCAAGAACAAAGAACAAAACAACTACAGACCAGTTCCCACATAGAGTTATTATATGTCCTTAGTTGAGTTGTAAATTTGTAATTGTTCTTTAATTGTAATTCCTATCTAGATTGTTAAGAGGCATTCTATAGGAACCCATTTTTAAACCTTAAACCAGTGTGTTTGAGTCTTGGCTAGAGTTAGTCATGGTGTAAAGTCTTTGTAATAGAGTTATTGTAAAGTGGCTTGCAATAAAGTATTGCACGTTAGTGAGGGAATAAGAGGTTAATTGCTAGGTTGCATAGGTTGTAATCTAAAAGTTGCTCAGTAGTGAAGTTGAAATCCTACTAGGGTAGGTCGTAGTTTTTAATCCCGTTGAGCTGGAAATTTTCCATGTAAAATTCATCTTGCTATTTAATTACTATTGTGTGTGTGCATACTGTTAGACCTGACAGAGAACCTGGTGCTCTATAGAGTTTGGTGGACCCTTATATTATATCAATTGGTATTAGAGCAGATTCTTTCTATCAGGTTAACACCTAGAAAGGATCTTCATGGTTGCTCCTCCAAACTTCGAAGAAGGACAGTCTACTTATAGACCATCTAGGTTCAATGGACAGTCTTATAGATGGTTGAAAACTATAATGCAAGACTTCATCATGGTTGAAGATTCTAAGCTATGGGATGTCATATGTGATGGACCATTTGTTCCTACCAAAAACACTGGCAACCCACCAGTAGCCATTCCCAAGACAAGGAATGAATTCAAAGATGTAGATAGAAAAGGCCATAGAGAAGAACTTTCGTGCTAAGAAAATTCTGGTATGTGGTATTGGACCAAATGAATACAACAGTATATCAGCATGTCAGTCAGCCAAAGAAATCTGGGAAGCCCTGCAGATAGCTCATGAAGGAACCACACAGGTCAAGTAATCCAAAATCGACATGCTCATAGTTGAATACAAGCTCTTTAGGATGCAAAACAATGAATCTATCCAAGAAATGCATACCCGGTTCACCTCTATCAATAATGAGCTTCACTCTCTTGGTGAAACTATTTCAAGAAGCAAGCTGGTTAGAAAGATCCTAAACGTGCTACCCAGTTCTTGGGAAAGCAAAGTGAATGCCATTACAAAGACAAAGAACTTGCAGGAGCTAACTGTTGATGAACTTGTTGGCAATCTAAAAATATATGAGATGAAAAAGAAGAAAGACAGTGAAATAAGAGAGCCCAAGAAGGAGAAGAACCTGGTCCTCAAAATAGAAAACAACGAGTCAAGTGGTGAAGATGGTGATATGGCATACCTAACAAGAATATTCCAGAAGATGGTTCGCAGGAATGGAGGCATTCCCAAAAAGAAAAGTTCTAGCAAGACAAAGAATTATGATCTCAATCATAAATGTGGCAAGCCAGGATATTTCATCAAGGATTGCTCTCTCCTAAAGCAGGATCAATACAAGAATAACTCTGACAAAGCAACCAAAAGAAACTTGGTTCCTGACAGATGCTTCAATAGAAAAAATATCGCTGACAATGTTGTGAGATAAGCTCTTGCTGCATGGGGAGATTCATCAAGAGAATCTAGAGAAGATGATGTACCAGGTAACAGCTCTATGATGGCAGTAGAAAGTGAATCAATCGAGTATGATTTAATTTTTGTTTTGATGGCCCAGTCTGACGATGAATATGACGATGATGATGAGGTAAATTTTCTGGATGTTCAAAGAAATCTGAAATCTTATTCTCCTAAGATACTCATGTCTTTGGAAAATGTGCTAATCGTTGCTTATCATAGTCTTGTAAATGATAGAGATGTCTTAACCATTGAACTAGGAGAAGCAGAACAGTCTAGAGATGACCTAGTAATAGCTGCAGTCGAACTAAGAAAGTCAATTGAGAACCTGAAGAAGGAAAAAAATGTTTTAAAGAAAAGGATTGAAAATGTAGAACAAGAAAGAGATGTCCTCCTAGTGGTCGTAATGGACTTGGAGGAAACCATTGGAAATCCTATAATGAAAAGTAGGGATGAAAATTATCAAAAAGGAAAGGAAGTTGCAAGCCAGGCACACGTTAAGCTTGAAAATGAGCTAAAACAATGCATTATAGTATGTGTGTTGAGCTTGAGAAAAACAAACAACTTCAGGAAGACCTAGGTAGAGTGAAGAGTGATCTTGAAAAATCACTCAAGTGGACCTGGTCCTCTAATTCTATCACGGCCATGTACTCCAACTAGGAGTGGCAAACAGGTAGGGCGGGTCGGATATGGTTCAGGTTGAAAATGGGTGATGAAAAATGGATCTATTATCCGACCCGACCCATATTTAATAAGATAAAAAATGGGTTAACCGGCGGATAATATGGGTTACCCATATTATCCATGACTTCTTGTATATGTTCACTTTTGGGAGAATTCTTAGTCTCTCTAACTTGGGGAACCTCTAGTTTGAGGCTTTACAATGTAAAAGTTAGACTCATTGGTTACTCATTGGTTATCCATTTTTTAAATGGATAATATGGTTCTTATCCATATTTGACCCGTTTTAAAAAAGGTCATTATCCAACCCATTTTTTAGTGGATAATATGGGTAGTTAACTATTTTGTTTGAACCATTTTACCACCCCTAACTCCAACAATGGGGGAAATAGGAAGGAGATTGGGTTTCAAAGGGAAAAAATCTCGTACAACCCTCATTGCAAGTACGTTACTATACCTGACAATTGGCTTTGCACCCGTTGCGGTAACAATGAGCACCTTAAAGAAAACTGTAAGGCCAGATGTTAGTCCCAGCAAAAAAATGAAGCCTTTGTTGAAAAAGTAACTACTAGTCGAGAACCTGGTCCCTCATTTAAAAAATGCATAATGCCTGCATGGACTAAAAGATCTCTTATTCACCCCTTTCCTCATTACAAGGGATCCAAATTGGCTTGGGTTCCTATAGTTAACTCCTAATCTTCTTGTGCAGGGAACAGTGAAAGGAAGCATGCCTACAATGGTGCATGGATAGTGGCTGCTCAAAGCATATGACTGGAAGTACAAATGATTTCCTTTCACTAAAGGCCTTGCAAGGAGGGAGTGCATCCTTTGGGAATGGCAAGAAGGAATACACTCTGGGAGTTAGAAGGATTGGATGTCTCACTCTCACTCAATCAAAAATGTGCACTAAAATGTAGGGGTGTCAATGGATATTCCAAAACCGACTAAACCAACCAAATCGTATCGTACCGAATCGATTTTTAGGTTTCTTTTTAAGAAACCGTAGGTTTTTATATAAATTTGTAGCCGCACCGATAATTAGGGTAGGTTTTTTATTTTATAAAAATAAAACAAAAAATACCAAACCGTACCGAATAGATTTTACATGTGAAAAATATATTTATCTAGTAAGTGTAAAAATAATAATACATTAAATTTTTCTTTGGACCTTGGAATTATGAAAATTATTACAAGCCAACAAGTAATTTAACTCAAAATACTAATTCCTAAAACGTATTATGCTACTTCTACTTAAACTAAGTTATTTCAAGTATCTTTATTAGCAAGAGACAAAGTATTCTAGCGATTATGAGTAGCAAACTACATGTATTTAATATATTTTCTTTCATATAATTTAGATTTATCTTTTTGAATAAATTATCTTCTATAGACTTTATTTTTGAGTCCCAATTGTTTAATATCTTTTAACTCGTGTTATTTATATTTTTTTTGCCTTTACTTGATTTCTTTTACGTTGTTGTAGAATAATTGATGGATCTATATTCTAGCCATCTTTTTTTTAATTCATCACCCTTTAAACAGTAAAAATATCTAGAGAGTTTTGCTAAGTCCTATAAAAGAACGTATGTTATTGTATTCCAATTTCTACTGGTGAATTTTACATGACATTTAAAAAATACCAAAAATTAACCAAACTTTACCGATACCGAAGAGAAACGACATGATTGGGACGGTTTCGAAAAGTCTAATTTTGGTTATACATAATAGAATAACCAAAAAACTGATATGGTATAAATTTTATAAAATAACCGGCCGAACCGAACCATTGACACCCCTACTAAAATGTTCACTCTCTCTTCAGGTCACCAAATCTTCTCCTTCTCTTTCCATGGCTGAATTTCAATCGATCTCTAGTAATATTGAGTCCTCAACAGTCGAAACACCAGCAACAGTCTCTCCTCCTCATACTACTGATGACCAAAACTCTAGAACACAATCACCCCCACCCTTCATCTCCTCTCCTACCCATTCTAGTTCCTACTCTCTCAAGAGTTACCCAGCATCAACTCTCGTTGGAGATGCTGCCCAGAGCTCATCTCTCACCTCACCAGAAAAGGAGGGAAACATCTGAACCTATTGAGGAGGATAGCGAGCGTGTGCCTGTTGACATCCCTCTTTTCTTTTAGAAGATGTAAGCACACATATCAGAGTTGCTTAAACCAAATGTTACTCCTAATATAAACAAGAAGCATCTAATAAATAGTAACCCTCCATATTCTATGTGATTGTTTATCATATTTACGAGATTCTATCAGTTTCAGGCAAGGCAAGTATTGTAATGATATCTAGAGCAAGTTATGCTTGTTCTGACATGTTTTAAAATTTAAATTGTAGCCCAAAATTTTAAGAAGATGATACTGATTGAAGTAAATAATCCCAGTTGGTAGAGACTCGTGCTGATAACGTGTTAAGAAATGATAGCAAAATATAACAATATAGTAATAGAGACAGAATATATAGGAGGAGAATGTAGAAGCTATTTTATTCAAGTGTGTTTATTTTGTATCCTTCAAAGATAAAATATACTCTATTTATAGGATATACATGAAAGGCTACAAGAATAAACCTAAAGGTTATAAATATTAAGTGATGAATTAAATAAATACATGAACTCAAATGGTTCATAGAATACGGATGTATGAAGTATTCAATGGACACCCACTTTAATATATTCATAACAAACATCATTTTCACGGTTGCCATCTCTGTTAAAATTGGTTCTACCAAGTGCCCCCAACTAGGAAAAAGTGCTCTATATTACAATCACAAGGTTATGAAAGATTAAGGCCACTTCAATGGTCTTATGTTCATACTGTCAATGCATTTTAAGCTAAAAGCTTTTCGTCTATTTTAAGCAACTCCTATAATGAGTTCTAATGTAAGAAAGAACATCTCAAAAAATTTCAGCATAATACTTTTCTTGCCACTTGTGATGCCAAATCAGCAAGAATTGGCACGTAAGATATATTTTTTTCCCCAAAATAATCACAGAGCCCCTAAATATTTATCAAATTTTATAATGAATATGATTAAGTTAACCTTATTTTATTATCAAACTTTGGAAAGAAAACATTGGGTAAATTGAGAGTTAAGTATTTACCTACGTGTATCATTCATCCTCTTCAGAGTACATGAACCAACATATAATATTAGACTAATTCTAAAAAAAATTACAATTATTAGCTTGCCAAAGAAACCATGGGATAGGTGCCCCATAATTTGGAGAATAAATCCGCCCTTATATTTCGAGTAGAAGAGAAGAATAAATAACGCATGCATTCTGTAAATTACCTACTAAAAATGCACATTCGGGAAAAAAAAAAAGTAAAACAAAGAAACACATGAAATTTCAAATTTGATAATGACCATCAAGTATATATGGATTGTAATTGCAATACACAAGCTAAGCTTAGGGGTTGGGTTTCGGACAATCGGATTGGATATAAAAAAATTGTTTTGGATTTTTAATTTTCGGATTGAAGAAATGACGATTCGAATCCAATCCGAATAAACTCGGATTGGATCAGATTTTTTAAGTTTGGATTCGGTTTAATTAATTGGTTTGGATATTTTGGATTTCGTATAAGTTGAGATGTTTGTTCTTTCTATGATAATGAACATTTAAATGAAGTATTTATATTAAATTGCCTAAAAGTTCCTGATTTTTACCGCAATCATCCAAATAAAGTATTAAAGTAATGAAATCATCATCAAGGAAATACAACTAAGACAATAGTTAGACCGATAAGAAGTAGCAATAATAAAATCATGTCCAAATAGAAAGTATTCTAATAGTAACTTAATAATTACTAGTATTAAATATGAGATTATGTCTAATGGTTAGGATATTTTATTTGTTACTATCGACATATGAAAAATGGACTATATATAAAATATAAATTTTGTAGATTTTCGGATATCCAAAAATCTGAAGTACCAAATCCAATATCCAATCTGAAATTCAATCTATAATCTGAAAATCCAAATAGTTCGAATTTCGATTTGGATTTCGGATTTGCCCAAACAATAGCCACCCGGGGCTAAGATACATTGTCAACAATATCTTTCATTCCGATTTGTCTAGATTTATAAGATTCGAGTGAAGAATAATAAATAAATTTATTAAAATTTTGTTGTTACATCTTTGTTGACTTTGATGTTTGCATCTTTGCTTTCTTAGATATATTATTTTTCAATTGATTTCCCGTGAAAATTTATGATGATGTTGTTTTTATTTTCCTTTTGTCTCGTTCACTTTGACTTTGTGATTAGATTGAAGGATCACTTTTTCGAGGGGCAATTTATTATTAGGAAGATTATTTTTGATAAATATCTTTGCACTATTTATTATTTTTATTTAAAAAGAAGCAATAAAGAAACATATCTGCACTAGTAATGTACAGTAAATCAATTATATAGCTCAGTTAAGCACTTGGTATTGGAAGTATATGGACAAAATAGGTAAAGAATACTGAAACATAAATAGTTTTAGGATATGCAAGAATTAGTAGTAACCATAAAAGACTATAAAACGAAATTATGGAGCATCAAAATTTAAAAAAAAAAAATTTATTTTAATGTCATTAGTTAAAAGTGAGTTTTTTCTCCTCCTAAATTTCCTAGAGTCAACAAGTGTTTTCTCTTTTATGCTTAAACAAACATATCTATATGCAAGTACTAATTCGAGAATTAACATGGCACGTGAAAGTCTTATTTTATTTATAGGTATAGGGAAAAGGAGCACAATGATAGAGTAGTGTGTATACGGTCGAAATCGCATGCCTCCGATCTATGGGCCTGAGGGGTAATTTTGACCCCGAATTCATGCGAGGTCGAGGTCGAGCTCGAGGGACCAGACCCGTGTTTGAAGATAGAACATGATGCGTACAGAGGCCGAGTATACTCGACCCCGAAATAGTACCATTATGAATTTGTAACAGAATGAGCTATATTCCTGCCACGTTCCCGTAATCATGGTGCAAATCCCGGAATAGGATTGTACGATTCCGTGCTAGGCGGTTAGACAGCTGTATCAAGAATATTCCCTACTATAAATAGGAATATTTCTTATTTAGGGTTCCTCTATTATATAAAGGGGACCTCAATCATTTGCAAGACTACATAATCACTGAAAAAATAATATACTCTCTACTTTTGCCTAATATTCATCAGCATTGTCCTATAGCTCTACTGCTCTTGCTTTACTTTTCTTATTTTATTGCTCTTAGCCTGTCTCCAGGTCACCATCTCGAGGTCACTACTGTAAAGTAACATTGGTTTGATTCACTTGTCTCTTTCACTTCTACTTCATATTTCTTGACTATTAATTGGTATTGAACTAAATCACATATCTTTAAAACCACAAATCAAATTTAATTGTTACTCGCATTTTCGAGGTAAACAGTTTGGCGTCCACTGTGGGGCTAAAGATAATAGTGATTGTTTCTTTACTGATTCTTATTACACACGTTATTTTTACACTTTTTCTTATTAAGAATTTTTGATTCTAAACATGTCTAGCTCACAAAATGCACCTGCTCATGACAACGAAGGTCTTGGTAAAAATAATAATGTAGGGGTCGGTGTACCACCGGTAAACCCTGGTGAAGTGCCAAACATGAAACCAGTTGATGTTAGTTCTCATATTGCTCTAAATGCGGATTTAGGCATAGACCCCGGAGGGAGTATACGCAGGGAAGCCCCACCTGGTGGTCAAGGAACACAAGGCGTGGGTGATGGAGGAATCATCTTCCAAGTGATATTAGAAATGCTACAAGCTCAACAGCTCACCATTGCTCAACTTCAAAGTCAAAATAAGACTCCGAGTGTAGCTGAACATGAAAATAATCAACGTACTGAGCCGATATCGGAAAGATCAAATGATAATGGCTCGGGGACTGACCCCGAAACTATGAGGATGCTCGAGGAGCTCTCCAGGAGAATTGAGTCCGAGGAGAAAAGATTAAGGATAATGACAAAAAAGTGAAAACATATAACTCCCCTGTTGATCAAATCCCAGGGGCACCATCGATATTGGAAGGGTTGGATTCTAAAAAGTTCGTGCAAAGACCTTTCCCCCTAGTGTGGCTCCGAAGCCAATCCCTAAGAGGTTCTGTATGCCCGAGATTTTCAAATATAATGGGACGACCAATCCGAATGAACACATCATCTCGTATACGTGCGCCATCAAATGAAACGATTTAGGAGATGACGAAATTGAATCAGTACTATTGAAAAAAATTTGGAGAGACTCTATCAAAAGGTGACTTAATTTGGTATCATAACTTACCCCCTAATTCTATTGATTCGTTTGTTATGCTTGCACATTCTTTTATAAAGGCTCACGCCGGAGCCCTCAAAATTACAACGAGGAGATCGGACCTTTTTAAGGTAAGGCAGAAAGATAACAAGATGCTCAGGGAATTCGTGTCTCGGTTCCAAACGGAGAGAATGGATTTGCCCACGGTCTCCGATGACTGGGCTGTTCAAGCTTTCGCTCAAGGCCTCAATACTCGGAGTTCTATAGCTTCGCAGCAGTTGAAGCAAAGTTTAATCGAGGATCCGGCTGTCACTTGGCCCGACACAATCGGTGTTAGTCGAAGATTAGGATCGAGGATGTTCAACTGGGGACTCCTTCAGGGTCTGTTTATTCTAGCAGTCCCATGGATAGGGTCAAAAGGGACATTGATCAAGAGCGAGGTCAAGTAGAGATCGATATCAACCATACAACGAAGATCGTAGGAGCATCGGATTTGGGCGAAGCTTCGCACGAAATGATCGAGGTCAAAATTCACGGGGACTCTATGCTGAGGAAGATCACATCGAATATCCAAAATCCGAATAAAGGCACGACCCCATCTTTTCTATTTTTTTGACTAACACTTGCAGGTTATCGGTGAGGATTGGCAGGAAGTATGGGTCTTAAAGCACGCGTTGCACTCTTTTTCCCTTAGACCGGGTTTTATCCCAAATGGGTTTTTCCGGCTAGGTTTTTAACAAGGCAACCATTGATCGTGCTAACTTAGAGAAAGTCAACAGTATCTGAAGTTCCCTACATAAGCCTCGAGTATCGAGTGGCATTACCCTCTAATGACTACTTTGTGGCAAGGAGATTACTTCATGACGACAAGGCCTCGAAAGGAAAATATTATAAGGGTCAAACGCTCAGATGAACCGTACCCATATAGGTTACTCGAGCCCAAAACATCAAACATGCGCTCATGTATAATCATCCATTGAGAGAAGTATTTTTCCTTGATATCTATGCCTTTAGAGAAATTTTATATTTTATACTCTTTATCTATTGTGTAAACATGCTTAAGGGCCGACTACAATGGAATTTCGAACAACCGACCCCATGCTCAAGGACTGCCGTCCCAAAAGTAAACAGAATCAAACTGCTAACATTTCAAGACCATAAGACCTTAAAGGCAATCCTCGACTTTACGGGCCACGACCACCCACCCGGGGACTAACATTTCGGGCAAGCTCAAAGTGAAATGGAAGATAAGCCTAAAGGGAAAGTTCCGAACTAAAAAGGCTACGGCCAGATTAATGCGGATCGAAGACACCCACAATTTGTAACAAATACGAAAGCCCAAGGGCTATCTTAACCTAAACGGAAGCATATCTCAAACACTTGGGGACTACCTACCCGAGCTATCTAAACAATAAGACCTCAAGAGGAACCCCCGATATACAGGCCATAACATTTGAGGATTAACATTTCGAACAAGTTCAAAATGTTATAGGGAAATAAGTCCAAGAGACATACCCGAAGGCCACGACAATATTAAAGACTACAGTCATATAAAAAGGCTACGGTCGAAATAATGCGGCTCGGAGACGTCCGACTTCTGCCATAAATTATAGGCCTTCAAATACTTCAAAAAACCGGTTAAATTTGGCTACCCTCGGCAAAAGCAAAAAGGGATTCGATAAAATCAGCCCTCGAATAATTTAAAGGCTTCGATAATTTCAGCCTTCGAAAAAAGCTCAAGAGTTATTCGATTACCATTACAAAAACAAGTTACTAATAAGGTTCCAATACATCAAACCCTCGAAAAACCCAACGGGTACAAAAAACACATGCTAAGGCATACAAAAATTTTCACTAAGTCTTTTAGCCGAAAAAAGGAAAAAATTATAGCCACTTTAGAGGCCGAATAGGTCCAACTTAAAAAGCCTACGGGCCAATGTAAAAAAGCCTAAGGGCTAACTTTACTTCGAGTTCGAGCAATTCCTCACTCAACTATACAACCCACAGGCTATCTTAATCTGAGTTCGAGCAAACTCTCACTCGAGGACTATCCATAAAGCCTAAGGGCTAGCTTTATTTTGAGTTCAAGCGTATGCTCACTCGACTACTAAACCCAAGGGCTACTCGAGTTCGAGTAAATTCTCACTCGGGGACTATCTATAAAGCCTAAGGGCTAACTTTATTTCGAGTTCGAGCAAACACTCACTCGACTACTAAGCCCAAGGGCTACTCGAGTTTGAGCAAATTCTCACTCGGAGACTATCTATAAATCCTAAAGGCTAACTTTATTTCAAGTTCGAGCAAACACTCACTCGACTACTAATCCCAAAGGCTACCCGAGTTTGAGAAAATTCTCACTCGGGGACTATCTATAAAAGCCTAAGGGCTAAATTTACTTCGAGTTCGAATAAATCCTCACTCGACTATACAACCCACGGGCTATCTTAATCCGAGTTCGAGCAAACTCTCACTCGAGGACTATCCATAAAGCCTAAGGGCTAACTCGACTACTAAGCCCAACGGCTACCCGAGTTCGAGCAAATTCTCACGCGGGGACTATCTACAAAGCCTAAGGGTTAACTTTATTTCTAGTTCAAGCAAACGCTCACTCGACTATGAAGCCCAAGGGCTACCCGAGTTCGAGCAAATTCTCACTCGGGGACTATCTATAAAACCTAAGGACTAACTTTATTTCAAGTTCGAGCAAACACTCACTCGACTACTAATCCCCAGGGCTATCCGAGTTCAAGAAAATTCTCACCCGGGGACTATCTATAAAAGCCTAAGGGCTAACTTTACTTCGAGTTCGAGCAAATCCTCACTCGACTATAAAGCCTAAGGGCTATCTTTCATTTCAAGTCCGAATCATATACCCACTCAACCATCAAGCTCAAGAGCTACCTTACCTTATCGACTGTTTGATCTTAGAGCTGTTCAAACTCAAGTTCAAACGATCATTCGGGGATCAGAAATGGTCGAGGACTGTACTTATTTTTCGGCCATTACCATCTCAAGCCTGTGAACATTCAAAGGGAATTTATGCTAAGACACTCTGACCCGCACAAAAGAGTAACAGATTCCGGAGCTATGGAAGGATAAAAGTTTTGTACAAACCTATTAACAAGGGCTATAGGTCACGATCAAGAATGCCTCATAAAGGTCGATCAACCTCTAAAGCGAAGAATCACGAAGAGCACGAAACCTAAGCAGCACGATGTTTATCGGCAGAAGCGTCTTCGCCCTCAGAATTTTCCTCACCGCCGGACTCACTAGAGTTCTCGGAGTCGCCCTCGAAAAGGGCTAGCTTCCAAACTTTTGTTTCCTCGGTCACTTACGCCACAGATGATGTCGTAACAAATCGGGGTAAGGATCAAGAACTCAATTCGTTTCTTATCGTCCTACTCTAAGAAACGCGGGGACTATCTGTATACGATCGAAATCATATGCTTCCGATCTATGGGCCCGAGGGGTCATTTTCAGCCCGAGTTCAGGCGAGGTCGAGTTCGAGCTCGAGGGACCAGACCCGAGTTCGAAGATAGAGCACGATGCGTACAGAGGCTAAGTATAGAATATTCTTTATTGTAAATAGGAATATTCCTTATTTAGGGTTCCCCTATTATATAAATGGGACCTCAATCACTTGCAATACCACATAATCACTGAGAAAAAATATACTCTCTACTTTTTGCCTACTGTTCATGAGCATTGTCATTTTAGCTCTACTGCTCTTACTTTACTTTTTTTACTTTATTGTTCCTAGCCTGTCTTGAGGTCACCATCTCGAGATCACTACTGTCAGGTAACACTGGCTTGATTCACTTGTCTCTTTCACTTCTACTTCATATTTCTTGATTATTAATTGGTATTGAACTAAATCACATATCTTTAAAATCACAAATCAAATTTAATTGTTACTCGTATTTTCGAGGTAAACATAGTTATACCTAGGAAGATCATTGGACACAAGTACATAACATTGTAGTGAAAGAAAACAAAATATTTATCTACATTCAATGTTTACATGAAATCATTATTAAATCATATATGGTGATATATTGAAATTGAAATATAATTAGTAATAGTCATGCTTAAATATTACTATAGATGTACGTGAAAAACGAAAAAAATTGAAGGTGTTCCGTATTTTTCAGTTTAAAAATTTATATCAAACTCATGAAGCTAAGTGTATAGTTGAAAAAATGGATGAAATTAAAAGGTACATATGTATTATCCTATATTTTTACTTGTTCAAATTGTGACTTTAGTTCGCCTAGCTGTCCTAATTAAAATTGTGACTTTGGTTTACCTAGCTGTCTTTCTGGATATAAAATAAAATGAATATGAATCCGAAAACAAGGGAAAATGAAGCAAATCAAAATTTTAAAAAAAGAAGAATATTTTAATTGTTAGCCTTTGATATAGGCAGGTAAGGCAGACTTATTGAGATGTCCCTATGATTACAGTAACCGCATATGTAAACTGTATCTCCCTATCCTTAAAGTAGGTGTTCTCTCTCTCTCTTATCAGACAATGACCTGGAATATAGATTTTTAATACTTCTGTCACATACATAGAAGAAACTAAATTATACTATTGAAAAACCATCCCCCCAACACACACCCACACACACGAGAGCAGAAACCGTCCTCCCTCTCTATTTTTTGAGTTGAAACGAAGTCATAATCTGAAGAAATAGAGCAACCCCTTTTCAAAGTTCACAACTTTTCACTTCCAAAATTCAAGAAAAACAAAATAAAACATTATTAGAGCAGTTACATTTTCATAATTTGTTACTACAAGTTTCAGATTCTTGTTTGTTTAGAAAGTGTTTCTCTTTCTTTCCCAAGATTCTCTCAGATCCCTTGGATTTAATGGACTTGTGACCTTTTTATGGTTGTTTAGGTAAGTTTATACTAGCATTCAGTAGCAAACTGCATTTGTTGTGCTATATATTTAAGTACATTATGAGTATCTTAGCACTGTGAAAATGGGTTGTGGGTTTTTGGGGTTTGGATTTGCAGCATTGAATCTTGGAATGAGAAAAAGATTGGATCTTTTTAACTGGGTTTTGAGATCTAGTAGAGTAGTGTGTCGGTCTACTGATTTTGTCGTCTTCTGGTATTGTACTTGGATTTGGTTTTTGAGGTCTTTGTAAATTGGGATTGACTCATAGTTGATGGATAGTTTTGATTTTTAAGGTGCTTTTACTTTGTTTAATTCTCAGTTCAGTAGAAATAGCACTTGCTTACTGAGTTTTTTATTTGTGTGCTGTTAGTCTCTCTGAAGAGTGAAGACCAAAGCGGTTGAAATAATAGAAGTATTCTTTGTCATACATGAGAGTTTGTAGTGTTGTGAGACTTGAATTTTCAAAGTTGAGTTCTTTTTGTAGTTGTAGCATTGCTTTAGTAATCTTTTATATACAATTTGCTGTCTGCGGGATTGGTTGTATTGTGGAGATGAGACTGTATGTCTTGAGAGCCTACTATTGGGGGTTTAATTATTATACTTAAAAACCTTTGATTTCTGCTTGTGTAATCTCCATTCACGAGGCATTTTTTGTTTGTGGTTTTGACTTGTAGAATTGTGGTTGCAAATTTTGAAACATTATAGAGCATGATGGATGTTGTCAATAACATAGCTGTTTCTGTAAATGGGTTGGGCTTTGGAAATGGAGTTCACCAACTTCCTGAAGTTGTTGCTGGCATACCAAACGGGATGCCTCATGCAAGTTCCAGTACTGAAGAACTAGAGAGGAGTTTCCAGAGTACAGCGGTATTGAATGATAGTGAAACAGTCGACTCTTCTGTCCAAGAGGTCAGTCGTGAAGCTATGACAACTGCAGAAAGCAATGCTGGTGTCAGTTCCGAGGTAAGGGGTTTGTTCCGTTCTTTTAAACTTACTCTGGACATTTTGACACCACAGTTATGTAATCACTTATTTACTTACAGGAACATGAAGCAAAAGAATCTGATGAGGTGAAGAACAGTAAAGAGCGAAAGGCTCCAGGAAGGGCAAGGAACACTAAGAACTCAAGCCCTAAAAATGGTGCAGCCAAGAAAAGTAAAGATGGAAAAGATGCATCAAATGGTACCCTTGCTTCCAAACCGCGTCCGAAACAGCCATCTTCCACTGATGCAAAGAGTAAATCATTCAATGACAAGAAAACTACTGAGTACTATTCAAAACCTACATTGGCTCATCTAAATGTTAATCATGCTAAGGTAAACGTTTTAGGTCTAATTTATGGTGTACAGTTATAGACATACAGTCCAGAGTAACCACAATCTGAATTTCAATATTGCAGCTTCATCTGTTTCTGTTTATTGTTATCAATATCATATTATTTTTTTGCTGTCTTCTAGCAGCAACCAGGCCATGCTGAAGTAGCATCAGCTTCTCCAAGTGCTGCCCACTCTGAGGGCCTTAAGTATGTCCTATTGCTCATTTGATCTTGTAGTTCCGCGCCTGTTGCATGGAGCCGAAACATTTTTGAAAGATGCCTAAGTCCCTTGTTGCTTATTTATGGATAACTTTTTCCCCAGTAAGGTTGTGAACTATAATTTCTTTACTGCAGGGAAACAACAAAACTGAAGCCTTTGAAGAAAGTGGCCCCTAATAAAGCTGATGGAAGTGCGGAATTATCTTCGTATCCTAAATGAGTTTATACTTTTTCTTTCTCTTTGCTCCTTTGCTATGGAGTTCTTTTTATATTAGCGTCAAAGGATGAAAAAATTTTCAGTTTATCCTTAATTACTTCATAGTAGTCCTACTGGTGCATCAGATGCCAAAACTCGCAAAGTAGGTAGTCTTCCTACCTACGATATCAATTTCAAGTGTGATGAAAGAGCTGAGAAAAGGAAAGAGGTTAGCTCTCTGCTTGAGTCGCTGAAGCTTATAATATATGCTTGATTGTCTTCCGTGAAGTCAACTAAAGAAAAATTAATTTGTGGCATTTGGACAGTTTTACTCCAAGCTTGAAGAAAAAATCCACGCAAAGGAAGTTGAGAAGACTAATCTGCAAGCCAAGACTAAGGTGTTGTGACTTTTTCTGCTTCTGAATCTTGTAGGCGTATAACATTTTTTGTTGTAGGGTTATCTTGTAGCATTTTCCATTTATTTTCTTTCATTTCTCTAACAGGAAACTCAGGAAGCTGAGATCAAAATGTTAAGGAAGAGCTTAAAATTTAAAGCAACTCCCATGCCAAGCTTTTATCAAGAACCTGCTCCTCCAAAGGTGGAACTAAAGAAGGTAATTTTGTATTATGTTGTATGTCACGATGGCGAAAAATACTTATTCAATGATTTTAGACATAGTATGTTGAATATCTAGTGGTTCTTTAGCTGAAAATGATTTTGTTCCTGTTCCTATTGAGCTCCATATAGTTGATATTTGGATTCGTGTAATAATATTGTGATAAATTTCATTTGCTTTATCCTGAAAATGTGTTATGAATTATGATACACATATTTTAAAAAGTAATATATTTGGTATCAGGTAATGTGGAGCACTGCTTTTCTTGTGAAGCTCTAAAATTTAGTAAAAGAGCTAGGTTCAAATTCACCTTTAGCTGATATTTTGAAAACTTTCAACTTGACATTTAAACTACATGCTCTTTCAATATTTGATGAATTACACAAAGAAGTTGCAGTACCACTGAGCTGTGAAAATAAACCCTTAGCTATCAGATGGTTAAAATGGATATAGCATTAGCTTGGTAGGCCGGGAGTTCAGTGTCTTGACGTTTAGACCACTAATGGCGCATTGCCCTTGATATATTTATGTGTAAATTTTCAACAGTACTGAGCTTCTAAAAGAAAGCCTTAGATATCAACGGATAAGCTGGATATAACTTGGTGGAGTTGAGAGTTCACTTGACTTTTAGACCACAAATGGCACATTTCTCTTGATACATTTATGTGATGATTGACTTTATTGGGATAGAGCCAGTGGAACTTCAACACCATTTCTAATGATATCATAAGTGCTTAGTATGATCAAGAAAAAAGAAGTGGTTATTGATGCATGATATTTAGTGACTGTGAAGAGCACACCCGTGGTTGTTGACATTGCATCTGATTCAGTAAATCTTAAACTAGATATATTTTCTTTTTGCGGCCCGTTACTTAATTTTTCATGAAAAACACTCTCTTTTTGTGCTATAAACTCTACTACACACATCCTTAATCACCATAACAACAGTAAGTTGGAGTGCCTCCATCTATTTAACTTAAGATTAGGAAATTTCAAAGAAGAATCAAGTAGGCAAGCCTATGGTGAAAGCTAGCTTTCTTAAGTTGGTGGTATAAGAAGATTTAGCAGCTCCCTACACTATTCAGTTGGCAAAGAAATGGAGTTGGGCAACTAGATAGTACACAGAAATGCTTCTATTGGGTGTCGAAGATTTTCCCTTTCTGCAATGTTAAGCAAAAGTTTTGTGGGATTTTTGCAATGTTAGCTGACCCAACTTGTTTGAAATTGAGGCGTAGTTGTTGTCATTGTTCTTGTTGCAATGTTACGCAAAAGTTATCTGTACTGAAGGGAAACTGACATTATCCTGTTTCTTAGTCACTATGCTTTTTAGAAGCTCTATTAGTCTGGATATTAATAAAAGATCAGAAAATCCAACTCATCTTTTTTATAAGGATTCAACTCCAGGGATCTTGCTGTGAAGATACTAAAAGATCATTGTTACCTCTGAAAGAAAAGAAAGAATTTATTCGGTGTAGCTGTCAGATTACCCAAGTTGACAAAACTAAAAGAAGCGATATCCCAAGCAGGATTTTAGTTTGCACATCACGGAGATGTAGTGTGGGGTCGTGGGCTAAGTTGCTCAGATACGGGTGCGGGTATCCGACACGGATGTGGATCTAGAAGTCGAATCATTCGGGATGTAAATTCTAAGATTCGGTGATACGGATACGGGTGCGGGGATCCGGCTAAAAATAATTCAAAAAAATTAAAATATCTCTAAACTATGAGCAATTTTGAGGAATACTTACGTATAGCTTGTAAAGCGTGGATTTTTTTTATTCTCTAGTTATAGATAAGTAAAGGATTGATTTCCTAGATAAAGTATGCTATTTTCTTCCCTAGTTTTGGTTCTGATTCCGGGAATCAAGTTGTATCTCGTTACAAATTTTTCTGTCCGTCGTGGTCAAAGTACCCAAAAGTGTTTGACCAGATCGAGTACAGATACCATACCCACACCCATACTAGTGTGCCGTGTCGGAGCAACTTAGAGTGTGGGTATTCACAAGATTGATTTGGACAACAGGGTGAATGCGAGAACCTCATTGCTGTGATAATCTTGAGTACCGTCGAGTCTTCTAGGCTTATCTAGCTTAACCCGAGTTTGCTGCCTTACTTTTGCTAGTCATGCTAGGATGCTGGTTTCCCCAGACCCCACTTGTGGGAATATACTGGGTTGTTGTTGTTGTTGCTAGGATGCTGGTTGTTCATGGCTTTATATAATGTAGGCTTCAGTCATTTATTTTTTCTTTTTTTCTCTTTTTTGCTTGAAATAATAACTCCAAGACATGTCATGCTTTCAGCTAAAGAAATTCCCTAATATTTGCTTTATTCTTTTCTAGTTAGTTTTGTATATGTACACTTGATGTTTCTCCTACAGTAATTTATTCCTCCTGTTTATTTTGAAATGTACAAGTTATGCGGTGTTTCTCAAACACCTTCTTATGATGTTAGATTCCACCAACAAGAGCTAAATCCCCCAAACTTGGGAGGAGAAAGAGCTCTCCCACCAAAGAAGGAAACAACAAGAGTGTCATGCGCCCAAGTAGGTTAAGCTTGGACGAAAATGCATCTCAAAATGATCCCGTCAAAGGGCATTCTCCTCTCAATTTTAAGAAGCCACAAAGGAAGTCACTTCCAAAACTGCCATCTGAGAAAACCAACTTATCCAATGAAACAAGAAAGCCTTCTATTCGCAAATCTGGCTTATCCAAGAAATCCGCTGAAGCTGCATCTCTGCCGAATGCTTTACCCAAAGAGATGAGTGAAGTTGCTTCTCGACCAAACAACCAACTCGAGCAAACTACTGAATACGAAGCAGATGTTAAAGAGTGTGAGGTTTTATCAACTGTTGAATCAAGCCAGCCAGAGACTGTAGTTGAAGCTCAAATAGAGACTAATCTGGTGGAGGAACACGTTACAGTCGAGCACTGAAAGCATCATGTTGAATATATATATTGATGGAGCAATCTTCATTCCCTCTTTGCTTAAAGTATTGCAAAAGCTATGAATAAGATTTGGTTTGGTTTATCTGAGAAATGAATGCACTGAATATTTTACTAGGCAACGTCGCCATTTTGTCTATAGTCAGCAGCAAGGTCGAGTTTCTAGTGTTTTGTCTTCTTTCAAGATTGTGGTCATTAGAATTGCAGGTTACTTGCAGCATTATAAGGTAACAGTTTGAGCAATTCCTTTAAGCTAATTATCATCAGATAAGCTTTTCTGTTACCTAATGTTGAGTAGCCAGAAATCCTTAAGAATTTTGTCTGTTCTAGTAGTCGATTATCCAAGTACTTTTTAGTTGTATAAACCTTGGCACAATTTGGTCATGTACTAACTGTGAAACTGCTCTCTTGAACCAAATGATTGTTGTAGTTTATTGAGGCTTATTTATAAATTACATATACCTTACATGATGTTTTAGCTCTGTTTAGGTATTATGAATTTTTACTACGTCTACCTTTTTTTTCTCCCTTGTTCAGTGTTGTCAAAGGTGCACTTAAAGTGCACTTAGGCCCTAAAGCGAGTTTCAAAACATGTTGAGCGCTTCACTTCGCTTAGTGGGCGCTTTAGCCTTGTCATCAAGGTTCTAAGGTATATTTTTCTTTGCCAATGAATGTAATCCCGAAGAGGCAAACCTAAACAATTGATATTTCACTTTATTGTAAAAAAAAAAAAAAGAAATTCATTTTCTTTACCCATATATTTGTTATTTGTGCTTATAATTATTAGTTTTGGACTACAAATATATTTGTATTTTTTTCTCCATTTGTGTCTTCTTCATTAAAGTCCACGCTTTATTTGCGCTTTGTTCTTAAAGGCGTCGATGTACCTAAGATCTTTTGTGCATTTTTCGCTTTTGATAACAATGCCCTTGCTAAACTTGTGGACAGAGTTTGTGTTGGTGGGAGATAACATTTATTTAGTAAAATAGTCGAGGTGGTGGGAGGTAGCATATATTTAGTAAAATAGTCGAGGTATGCGCAAGCTGGATCAGACATTGTGGATCCACCTCTTTTAATAGTCGAGGTATTACTTTCCTTTCCATAGGAACCACAATTGTGGATCTCTTCCCCCTAGAGAATTGGTAAGCTGTCCCTTTTAATCTGTATGGCAGATGTTATCCAAAGAATATCGTTTAATGGGATTGGTTGACATAGATAAAGATTATTGGACTTTATTGAATAGCTACAGCCTACAACAAGTTGTTTATTGTTGGAGCTATTACTAAATGGCTGGAAGAGTCAAAATCTAAATTGGAGCTGTATGATTATCGACATTCAGGAGTCCAGTATAATCATCTCAATTATTTTGATGCAATCCTGTCAAAGAAAGGGATACATGGAAATATGGGCGGCAAAATATTAAAAAAAAAACAGTTAACAATCCGTATTATCCATTAAAACTGGGTTGGTAGTGAACTTTTTAAAAACGGGTCAAATATGGATAAGAACCGTATTAACCATTTAGAAAATGGATAATCAATGAGTCTAACTTTTACATTTGTAAAGCCTAAAATTGGAGGTTACTCAAGTTAGTGAGACTAAGAATTCTCCCATAAGTGATCATATGCAAGAAGTCATGGATAATATGATTACTGACGAGTGTCTGACGTGTGTATAAATTAAACTCGTACTCTGTCAAATTATAGTATAGAGAGATGTCGAACCCACAGAGATTGGTTTATCTATTCTATAGAAGTTTCTTGTTTTAATTACTATTTGAGAAAATAAAAAAGAGTTGAGTTGTGAATTAACTAACTAAAAATACATGAATGGAGCAATAGAAAATATTTTTGTTTTTCACAGATATAATAAAAAGGTGTTGGGATCCTCACTTCACTTAATATTTTTTTTTATAGTAAATACATTTATTCTTCAACTTCTATTTCTCATAAATGTATAAATGCCTCTCACGATTACATTTATATATAATTACTATAGTTGAACAATTAAGTGCACTCCTCTCGGTTATACAATTTAATTGTCAAAATGGTAATATTAAAGAACCAGAAATATATACTTGAACTAAAGCATGCTCTTTTTTAGTAAGTCCCTTTCGGTTACCCTACTTGTTATAACTGATTTACTACAATATTCGCATCTTTCGATTACAAATAAGTGTAGAATCAATTTTAACATATAAGAGCTAGATGTCACTAAATATAGGTTAACATTTATCAATACCAAAATTTACTATTACCTCTTCTGCCTCTTTCGATTACAGAATTAGTAAGAAGTTAATATGTAGTACTAAATAGATAGATGTTAACAAATTAAATAACACCCAACTATAAAGCAAATAAAATTTAAATAAAAAGCTTCAGCTCAAGTATGCGAAATTGAAGAATAATATCTACTATTATATAAAAAAATATTAAGATCCGTCATTTTCCCAACACAAGAAAAAGTTACTCCATATTGGAGCCAATACCGACAACGGAAATAATCTTGCCCATTAAATAAGAAAATAGAAAGAAATATTCAAGAGAATAATTTTGTCTATTTAATTAAAAACAGGAACTAGAATAATTTTCAATACTACAATTTATTCGGAACTAGAAATGAAGCCAATGTAATGGCTAAAAGATGAAAAAGAAGAGAAACTAAAGAACAATGAGAAAAGAAAAGCTTTCTGCTCAATATTTCACTTCCTAGATTCTTCCTCGCTTCTCCTCTTTAATTTCACGATTGATGCCTCTTTTATAGCCAAGCCATGACAAACTTTTTAATTCACTCTTGGTTATGAACTTGTTATGACTGGTTGTAGCCTTGTTATGCTTGGTTATGAGCTTCTTTGGTTATGAATCGGTTATAGTTTATTTTAGCCGATTGTGAGTCGGTTATAGTTTGTTGTAGCCGGTTGTGAGTCGGTTGTCCTTTGTCATGGCATATCACGTCTTTCTTTAGCGCCATATTTTACTCTGCTTTAGCTTGTCCGTTTTTCTAATTTTTCCTCTATAATCTTATCGTTCCCGGACCAATACTTCTTTAACCTTTCCTGCATAATTTAGACAAAGTATGGAAGAAATATGATAGTTTTTTTTTTTTGTGTTTTTCAAAGAAATTATATGTTAAATATCAAGTAAAATGCACTTATCAAATTCTCCCACACTTGAATATTTGCTCGTCCTCGAGCAAATAAAATAACTAAACATATCAGCTAAACAATTTAACCAAATTCATGAGACCTTTCGCGAAAGAAAAAGTAACTAAGACCAATTAACAAGTTCATAAAACTTTTAACCGTACTCATATTCACCTATTGAGAACTGAAATCATAATATTTCCTAATCCCTAGTGTGTCTCACCAAATGAAGAGGGATGCCCATATATCACACAATATATAGAGTAGAACAAAGAAGGGCATAGATAGAAAAATTTACTCTCTCTCAACAAAGAAGTACCTCAAGCTACTGGAAATTGCCATAGGCTTGACTATCATGTGGTTCTCCACTAATGTAGGAGTCTTTGAGTCGAGATCATGTATGACTTTTGCAAGGTTGTAATGTAGGTTTAGGGATAGGTATGATACATATGGATAATAGTAACTTAAATTCCCTATGAGCACTACACTTTATTTTATCACTTAAACACAATTGTCTTTGCTATGATTTAAACAATAGCCTCTATTTTGTTTCATCCCTTTCACATTTTTTTGACGGAGATGCCGACATTTCTTTGTTGCTATCCTCTCCCTTTTTCTTTTCTCTCTCTCTCTCTCTCTCTCTCTCTCTCTTTTTTGCTTTTTTAAGAATTTCATAAGCAACTTTCTTTTTCAGTTCTCATGGTAACATCTCAAAAGATTGACAACCTCAAACAATTATTCTTTCACCAATTACTTTCATAATTACACGTCACACCTAGATTTTTACATTCAGATCAACTCTTAAAGTGCCCAAAAGGGAATTGGGTGAACAAAGAATAAGTCATAACAACAAATAAGCTAAGGGTTAAAGCTTGGTGATCAACAAAATAGGAGATAATTTATTTAGGCTCAACTGAGCTAACTAGGGATTTAAGGTAGGTCAATTTATGTTATGGCTCAACAAAGAAGGCCTACGTTCATTTCTTAACTCAAAGATCTACCTAAATTTTCGCCTCAATCCACATTCAAGGCAAGTTCTAGATTTCCAGATAAGCAGGAGAACTAGACAATATAAGCTAACAACACAATACACTTGGTCTAACGAAAACTATGATTTCAATCACCAATAAGTATGAGCTTAGAAAAGTGATCATAAAATCCGTGAATGGTACTTAATTAAATTCATCTTTTCTAAATCTCATGATTTTCAAGTCAAATCAAGTTTAGCAAACTTATTTACCAAAATAAGTTAAAACAACTAAAAGTCTAAAAAAATGTTCGATTCAAAATATTACGACCATGGCAAAGAACCGAATAAGAAATCCATGAAAGTACATGAAGTAAGTTGCCTTAGGAAAAAGGCAACTCAAATTTTGTTTTATTTTTTTTATTTCAGTTTTTATTTATTTATTTTTATATGTGTATAACTAGAAAAGAAAAATACATATAACAAATATATTCCTCTACCCCCAAGCTTAAATAATGTCATGTCCTCATGACAAAATAAATTAACAGTAAAAGGAGATAAAGGAGCTTCCCTGATTTTTTCTGATTCTAGCCTCATTTCCTTTTTCATGGCTTCTCAAAATTTCTCTCATATAACAAAGACAAGATTATAACAAAGAAATGTTCTTTTTCATGATAGGAGAAACCTTTCATTGTCTAAATCATGGGAGTGTTTTTTTTTTTCATCATGGCAAAATATATTAATACATACTACATACATA
>MU717319.1:0-24957 GCA_026770625.1 Nicotiana glauca | reverse complement strand
CAAGCGTACCCGCTTTTTCGCATAACTTCAGCACACGGGGCTGAAGTAGCAAAGGCAATCACACAAAACTTCAGCATTTTAGTAGCCGGGCCTGAAGTTCAGCTCTAGAGCTGAAGATCGACGAACCACATATATTTGTTGGAGTAAGAACTTCCCATTGGCATGGACTTAGACCATGCATCCAATTTAGTGTCAATACCACGAGCCAGGAGACGTATCGTCTCTGAAGACGAGGCTGAATTCTTCCCTTACCTATCTCTTTCCGAGCATGTTATTACTCCAGTTATCATCCCTGATGATGATATTTCTCCTCACGACACTCGTGGGTCAATAGATCAACTTTTTGCTAGTGGTTTTAGTAGTGGAGCCTTAGGACCTGTTCTAGATGAACTTCCTTTGTCTTCTTTTTCATCTTCCGTACTTGTGATTTCTTCTTTACCTTCATCAACTATTGTTTCTATCCCTTCCTCCACTATTTTTATTCCTTCCACCATTCCTCCTTTAGCAATTCCTCCCCCCATTGTTCACCATACGGAGGTGGGCTCTTCAAGTAGGGCTGCTGCTATAAGGAGCGTAACTATTGAGGTTCCCGCCAACAACAACCTTTTGAGAAAGTCCGGTCAAGCTGATATTTGGCTCGAGCCTTTGATTGGCCCCATTGATAAAGCTAAACTTGAAAGCCATAGTAACCTGACCCTTAAGAATGATATAGTGCATGCCACTCTAAAGGTATTTTCCTTCCCTTTATTTTTATAAAAACTTCAGACTTTGAAATTCTGACCTCTCCTCTTTTTTGTTTATGTAGGCCAATCTCATTGGTACTGAGCTAATGAACCAAATCTCCCTCTTGGAGAAGTTGGCACGAGATTTGGAGAAGGCTGCTCATGATGCAGAAGAGGCTGCCCGTGGCTCCCAGTTGGAGGCAAACAACTAGAAGGATCAGTTTGAAAGTGCCCAAATCGACATGGAGGATTTGCAGGAGATAAAAAATACCTTAGAGCAGCAAGTTCAAGCATTAACCTCAGAGCTGGCGGTGATTAAGTTTTCCTCAAGCCAAGCTGAGAAGGAAAAATAATGTCTTGAATCCTCCTTTTCAGAGCAGCTATCCAAGGCCAATGAGGAAAATACGGCTCTAAAGGCTTTGCTGGCTCAGAAAGAAGTTTATGCTGGGGAGCTTGTGCAAAACCTTTCACAGGCAGAAGAGGAACTTCGAGTTTTTGTGGACAAGGTACGTGCCTTAGAGAGCTCTCATGCCACCCTTCAATCATCTTATATTTCTGTTTTGGCTGAGAACGAAGAACTTAAGAATGAAGTCGCTGCTTGGGAGAAAGATTATGAACTCCTTGAAGAGAAAATCGATGTTGAGGTAAGTTGGACTTTCTTAAATTCTCGTCGTGACACCTTAGTGGAAATGGGCCAAGAAGGTTTCAACCTGGAATCAGAATTAGCCAAGGTGAATGAGACCATTGAACGAGCTCAACAAACATAAGATTTTTTATCTCCCGAGGTTGAAGCTTCTGTGATTGAAACTTCTTTGGCTGAGACTCTCGTAGCTGAAGTCCCCATGACCGTTGAAATTACCACGGGTGTCGCACCTTCTTCAAGCTCAACCGTACCTCTTGTTTTAAGCCAAGCTGAGACTTTGTCTGTTGATGCTCCAACCGCTGTGATTGAAGATCAACCCTCATCTGTTGATGATGTTGTTCCAATTGAGCCCGCTGATGATCTTTCTTCAGTTCTTTCTTCTTAGTGAAAAGATGTATATTTGCTTTAAATTCCCTTTTTGCAGGTACCTATCTGGAAAACTATGTTTAAAGTTCTTGGATTCTTGTGATAGTCTTTTGTAATCAAACCCTTGGTTATCAGTTAAGGGTTGATTTTAGAAGTACAAGTCCCCAAGTCTTTTCATGGGCCATTTTGTATAAACAGTTTGATGACTAAGTTTATACTTAGTCTTTAGTTTTAAATATTAAGAAGTTCTTATTATCATTAAACTTCCGTCTGTTCTATTCTTGCATTTTATTTTCAAGAACTTAAATAATAGTCTGCATTTTTGTTCTCTGAAAATGCTTCGGTTAATTTCATGACTAGATAACATGAGTTTTATAAAAGAGGGCCCTTTTATATTTTGACACTTAATGAAGAAGACGTCTCAACTTCATAATGGTGTTATCATACGGTAAAAGAGATAATAACACACATGTTTCTTTGAAATAACTTTGACAAGTTTTTTTTTCTTTACATGTATTTAAATTACATCTATAACTTTCTTGTAACTGTTTTCCTTGTAACAGATTTTTACAAAAGAAGAACAATAGATACATGGTTTTTCCTTGTAACCTGTTTTATTACATAGTCTTTACCCTAACCGTTTTGAGATATATTGGATTCCCTTAACTCCAAAACATTAGGAAGGATTTGAGAGGTGACTCCATTGTTCTCATGAGAAAGAACACTATGATGAATGCCATGACTACTTCATATCTTTCACTCCGTACTTGACTCTTCTAGGCTTGATTTTTCCTCAATTTTCTTTGCCTTTTTTATACACGCGACTGTATATACTATGTAGTCCCCCAAGTGTTTGAGTATTGAAGAATGAAGCCTCGAGCACTTGATAGCCTCTTTCACCTGGTCCTTTTCCTGAAAAGGAAATACATACGGGACTCGGGTGTGCGATTATAGATGAAGACTGCTTGATCCATTTATATTTCTATCAGAATAATTGTAACCCTGAGCCTGGAATTTAAGTTTATTCCATTTTGCCTTACAGGTCGTGACTCATCATTTAGTACGAGTTAGCATTTTGCCTATCATCTAAAATTGTTAATAAAATTTTAACAATTCAAAAATAAAATAAAATTTAACATGGTGATACCTGACCGTGAGTTTTTCCTTAGAAGTAGTATCTCTTCAGATGAACATCATTCCAATGTGAAGGAAGCACATTCCCGTCTATTGTTTCCAATTCATATGCTCATTTTCCTACAATATCACGAACTATGTAGGGTCCTTCCCAAGTCGGGCTTAGTTTACCTGCGTTGGCTGCCTTTGTAGATTGAAAAACCTTTTTAAGCACGAAGTCCCAATTTTGAAGTATCTCAGGCGAGCTTTCCTGTTTTAATATCGTTCGATCACTTGTTTTTGTGCTGCCATTCTTATTAACGTGGCTTCTCTCCTGCCTTCCAATAAATCCAAATTGACCCGCAACTCTTCATCATTAGACTCTTGTGTTGCTTTTGAGAATATTATGCTTGGTTCTCCTATTTCAACCGGGATTAATGCCTTAGCTCCATAAACCAAAGAGAAGAGTGTTTCTCCTGTGCTCGTTTTTGTTGTTGTGCGATATGCCCATAAAACTCCGGATAACACTTTAGGCCAATTACCCTTTGACTCCTCTAATCGTTTCTTTAAATTGTTGATTATGACTTTTTTTGTTGATTCTTCTTGTCCATTTCCCACTGGATGATATGGCGTAGATGTAATCCTTTTAATTTGCCAACTGTCAAAAAAATCTGTGACTTGAGCTCCGATAAATTGAGGGACATTGTCACATATGATTTCTTTTGGTACTCCAAATTGGCAGATGATATTTCGCCAAATGAAATCCTTAACCTCCTTTTCTCGCACCTGTTTAAATGCTCCTGCCTTCACCCATTTAGTGAAATAATCAGTAAGTACGAGCAGAAACTTTACCTGTCCTTTCGCTTGAGGTAACGGTCCTACTATATCCATCCCCCATTTCATAAATGGCCACGGTGCAATGACTGGATGTAATAATTCTGCTAGTCTGTGCATATTGTTACCTTACCTCTGGCATTTATCACATTTAGCCACGAAACTCTCCACTTCTTCTTTCATTTTGGGCCAATAGTACCCTGCTCTAATCAAGGTTCTCACAAGTGATCTTCCTCCTGCGTGATTCCCACAATGTCCCTCATGTATTTCTCTCATTACATACTCCATTTGCGAAGGTCCGAGACATCTTGCTAAGGGACCACCAAACATTTTCCGATATAAATTACCTTGCTTTAAACAATACCGAGCAGCCTTCTTTCGCAGCATATAGGCTTTCTTCTTATCGTCAGGGATGGTACCATGCTGTAAAAAAGCAACAATTTCGTTCCTCCAATCCCAAGTTAAGTTATTAAAATTTACCTTGTTCCTATCAGGTTCGAGAACTGAGTGAAATAAATGTATAACCGAGGCTACATCATTTGCTGCATCTGCTGCGGATGCGAGGTTAGCCAAGGCATCTGCTTCAACATTTTCATCCCTCGGTATTTGTATGACCTTCCAAGTTTGGAATTGTTTTATTACTTACCTTACCTTTTCCAAGTAATGTTGCATCCTTACTTCCCTGGCCGTGTAAGTCCCCAGCATTTGATTAACCACGAGTTGTGAATCTTTTTTTATCACTATTTGATTTATACCAAGTTCTCGTGCCAATTCTAGACCTGCAATCACAGCTTCATACTCCGCTTTATTGTTAGTTATGGAGTAACATTTAATAGCTTGCCTAATAGTTTCACCAGTAGGTGGTACTAAGACAATTCCTAAACATGCACCTTTTACATTAGATGAGCCATCAGTGAATAAAGTCCACGTACCTGGATTAGCCCCATTAAGTACCTGTACTTCTTTTTCTGCTTCTAATTGCATCCCTTGACCAAAATCAGCCACGAAATCAACTAATACTTGGGATTTTATTATCGTTCTAGGTAGGTACGTGATTTCATATTCACTTAACTCTATGGCCCATTTAGCCAATCTGCCCGATAATTCATGTTTATGCAATATATTGCGTAAGGGGTATGCAGTCACTACAACAATGGGATGACATTGAAAATACGGTTTTAACTTCCTAGATTCCATGATTAAAGCAAGTGCTAGTTTTTCCAATTGTGGATACCGTGTCTCTGCATCTAATAAATATTTACTAACATAATAGATAGGGGATTGTTTACCTTGTTCTTCTCGAACCAGAACAGCGCTTACCGCAACTTCGAAAACAACAAGGTAGATGAAAAGTCTCTCCACAGCCTTTGGTTTTGCTAGAAAAGGTGGATTTGATAAGTATGTTTTCAAATTCTTAAGTGCTTGTTGACACTCCTCATTTCACTCAAAATGATCCTGCTTCTTAAGGGCTGAAAAGAATTTAAAACATTTTTTCGATGATTTAGAAATGAATCTTCCCAAAGTTGTGATTCTTCCTGTCAGTCTTTGAACTTCTTTCTTATTTGAAAGTATATCAGGAATTTCTTTAATGGCCTTAATCTGTGCAGGATTCGCTTTAATACCACAGTTAGAAACAAGAAAACCTAAAAACTTACTTGATGCCACACCAAATGCACATTTTTCTGGGTTCAACTTCATATTATATTTTCGTAAAATTTTAAATGTGTCAGACATATGTGATATATGATCTTCAGAATGCTGAGTCTTGACTAGCATATCATCTATATATACCTCCATGGTCTTACCTAAATGTTCTTGAAACATTTGGCTAACTAACCTCTGATACGTTGCACCTGCATTCTTAAGACCAAAGGGCATTACCTTATAACAGTAAGTCCCCCTGTCTGTTATGAAAGAAGTTTTTTCCTCATCTTCTGGATCCATTTTGATTTGATTATAGCCTGAATATGCATCTAAGAAACTGTCACGACCCAAACTCTGCTCCGGTCATGATGGCGCCTCTCGCGAAGACAAGGCCAGCCAGACCATTTCAGAACACCTCTTTTAAGTAGTTAAACAGTTCATAAGCAGTTTAAATATGATTTCATGATATTAATTAGCGAAAATACAGCCCAACACAGCCCTAATCGGGGTGTCACAAGTCACGAGCATCTATTAGAGTGTAAATCCAACTACAAGGTCTAAAATATACAAAACCGAAATAATGAACAAAAGAGAGAAAAATGGTGCTACGGACGCTAGCAGTCACCTCGCTAACTCCTATAACTCTGCCTCTAATCAGCCAAAACCCGTTAACGGGTGGATAAATACCTACATCTGCACATGAGGTGCAGGGAGTAAAGTGAGTACTCCAACTCAGTGAGTAATAAAGGTAAATAACAACTGACCAGTAAGAATTCACGTATAACAAATCATCATGCTGTATAGAGCAGTGCAAAACCCTTTCGAGAAAAACAGTGAAATTGTGAAATCTTTAGAGAAACTTCTTAGCTCAGTTTATACCTCTTTTGAAAATGACTTTTTCAGTGGTCACGCAAATGAATGCAAACAAATAGTGCAGATAAGCACAGAAATCTGCCCCTCGGCACAACACTCAGTCATCAGACAATACCAGGCAATCAGGTAGATATTGCATAAAGTAGCACAGACAACAGATAATTGAAGACAAATGAAATAAAGTAAACACATAGAACAGTACTAGTACCACTGTGGCATGCAGCCCGATCCATATATCGCTGCGGCATGTAGACCGATCCATATATCGCTGCGGCGTGCATCCCGATCCATTTATCATCGACGTCGCTCACTGAGGGTGTGCAGACTCCGGGAGGGGCCCCTTACGGCCCAAGCGCAATATCAAGCCATCTCGTGGCATCAAATCTAGGCCCCCGACCTCATATCAGTATCAATATAACACTGCTGCGGCGCGCAGCCCAATCCCATAGAATCCTCACAACATAGGCCCTCGGCCTTACTCAGTCAGAAAAACTCTCATGCCACTCGGGCAATAGTAAAACATGATGCTCAGCCCAAAATATCATTTAAAGTATCAAAATGGAGTAAATATGGTTGAGTTGTAAAACAGTGGAAAACAGCATGACTGAGTTCAAGTAATAATGAGGAAATAGTGATAAAAATCCCCGGAGGGTTCAAATAACTGGCATGAAGCCCAAATATGACAATCAGTCCAAATCATGATGATAGCAGATAAGTTTCAGTCAAATACGCGGTAAAATCATCAACCGGGACGGACCAAGTCACAATATCTAGTAGTAAATGACCCCACGCTTATAATCAAGCGCATGTCTCACCTCAATATAGCACTACGATGTGCAATCTGGGGTTTCAAACCCTAAGAATATCATTTACAATCATTACTTACCTCGAACTGGCGAAATCTCTAGATCGCGATGCCTTTGCCCCTCAAATCGGCCTCCACACACGTCGAATCTATCCAAAACCAGAACGAACACATCACAATATGCTAAGGGAACAAAGCCCAAGCGAAAACAATCAATAACATGCACAAATTTCAAAATTACCAAAACCCGAGCCCCTAGCCCACTTTTCGAAAACTGGACAAACTTTATACCAAAATGTTCTTCATCATCTCATGAATCCGTACATATAAAGAACTTGAAAATCGGAGTTCGTTTGACCCCTCAAATCATCCCTAGAATGTCTCATAATCTCAAGCCCTAACTCCACCTTTTTCTACTGATTTTCATGTCGAAATCCATGTAAGATCACATATTTAACTCAAAAATAGGAAGAAATCAATTACCTAGTGTTGCTTGGTGAAAATCCCTCCTTGATCTCTCCAAAATAGTCCAAGCCAAATGAAAGGAATGAAAGAAATGAGCTAAAACTCGTGTTTAAAATAATCTGCCCAGGCTTCATCGAGTTGTACCTTGCGCGTTGCAGGTTGTACATCCTCTTAACATTTTCCCCTGCTGTACACCTTCTGCTAAAACGCCCATAACCCCTTATGGAAATATCCAAATGACAAACGGTTTGATGATTTAAAAACTAGACTCGAAGATATTTTATTTGATAGGTTGTACACCATATAACTCTTTATATATTCCGATATATGAGCTTCTAAAGTGTATCAGAAAATTCTATCAAAATTGGTCCACCAGCCATTTTCGATCGATTATAACTTACTGAGAGAATATCCAAATCATAAATGGTTTAACTTTATGGAAAATAAAATGTAAGGGCTACAACTTTCGTGTTTTGCAATTTTTCGGATTCCTTATAGATTGCAAGATATGAGCTTCCAAACTGGACTCCTCGCACCAGAAATTTTCTGGTGCACAACTGAAGCTAAAAAAAATCTGCAATTTTTCCAAAGATGAAATAGTCCGTTTAACCACCCAAAACTCACCCGAGGCCACTAGGACCTCAACTAAATATGCCAACATATCTAATAACATCATTCAAACTTGTTTCAACCTTCGGAACACTCAAAACAACATCATAACACCAAATTCGCATCGGATTCAAGCCTAAGAATTTCAAAATCTTCTTAATTACTTTTTTTTATCAAAACCCAACCAAACCATGTCCGAATGACATGACATTTTTCACGCACATCCCAAATCGCATAATGAAGCTACAACAACTCTCAGAATTCCATTCCGACTCTTGGATAAAAATCTCACCTATCAACCGGAATTCGCCAAAATACTAAATTTGCCAATTCAAGCCAAATCCTTCCACGGACTTCTAAAATGCATTCCGATCACGCCCCTAAGTCATAAATCACCCCATGAAGCTAACCAAATCATAAAAATTCTGATTTGAGCTCATATACAAATAATTCAACCCTTGGTCAAACCTTTCAAATTCAAAGCTTTCAACTGAGACTGTTCTTTCAAATTCATCCCGATTTTCCTGAAAACCAAAACCAACGATCTATATCAGTAATTATACATAACACGGGGCAAGTCATGCCTGGAAAATGGTAATCCAAGTGCAAAAGCTCAAAACGACCGGTCAGGTCATTACAGAAACTTAATAGCTCATGTCCTGCAGTAGCATCAATTGGTTGATCTATGTGCGGTAAAGGAAAAGAATCTTTTGGACAGGCTTTATTAAGGTCTATATAATCTAATCGTCACTTACTGTTCTTCTTAGGAACCAAAACAGTGTTAGCTAACCAGTTAGGATATTTTACCTAACGAATTGAACCAATTTTTAGCAATTTTTGGACTTCCTCTTGAATCATCTGATTCTTGAAAGTTCCTTGCTTTCTTTTCTTTTGCTTGACTGGAGGGTATGATGGGTCTTCATTTAATTTATGAGTCATGACCTCCGGTGGTATCCCTGTCATGTCAGAATAGGACAAAGTAAAACAATCAGCATTAGCTTTTGAAAATTCAATCAACTTACGCTTTACCTCCGGGCTGAGATTGGCTCCTATACACTTTTCTCTCGGGCCAATGTATAAATAAAACCACAGCCTCTAAATCTTCTATTGTTGTTTTGATGTTCTCGTTTTCCACTAGTTCTTGAATGGTATCAGGTCTTAAATCCATATCTGTTTGCCTTTGTTCAGTTGAGGTTGACACCATGTTACCCCCACCTGTATTTTGTAATTGCTATTTGTCTTCTCCCTTATCAGTTGAATTCAAAACGGAATTGATGCTTCTAGATGTTTTTTGATCGCCTCTGATTTGGCATACTCCCCATGGAGATGGAAATTTAATAACTTGATGTAAGGTTGATGAAACAACATTCATGTCATGGATCCATGGCCTCCCAAGAATCATGTTATAATCCATTTCCTTATCTACGACCTGAAATTTGGTATCTTTGACAACGCCTTGAAAATGTAGTAAGTATTGCTTCTCCTTTCGTTACAACACTAGAGTTGTCAAATCCCGACAAAGTATGCATTTTTTGAACCAATTTGTCTTCTGCTTGCATCTCGTGCAATACTCGTACTAAAATAATATTTACATAACTGCCTGGATCAATCAAAACCCGTTTCATGTTAGTGTCATGCACACGTAAAGATATTACCAGTGCGTCGTTATGTGGAAATAATACGCCATTTGCATCTGCGTCATCAAAGGTAATACTTTCTTCCTCCAAGACTTGTCGTGCTCGCTTCCCATGAGTGATTGTTATCTTGGAGATCTTATTTGCTGCAGTATATGAGATGCCATTGATATCTTCGCCCCCACTTATAACATTGACGGTTCTTTTGGGCGGGGGTGGTTTTGGAGGCTCCTGCCTGTTCTTCATGTATGCATGTTTACCTTTTTCACTGAATAGTTCAGTGAGATACCCTTGTTTCAACAAATGATCAACCTCACCTTATAGAAATCTGCAATCTGCTGTTTTATGCCTGTGGTCGTTGTGGAATTCACACTAATGATCAGGGTTTCATCTGTTTGGATTTGATCTCATCTCCTTTGGCCATCGTACATTATCTCACATGCTTCTTAAAATAGCTACGAGTTCAGAGGTGCTTACGTTGAAATTGTAACCACCAAACCTTGCCTTTAGGCTTTCATCAACATCTCGTGACCCGCGTGTGTTCTGATCATTCCCAAATCTTAAAGTCGAGCCTGATTCCTTATTCCTCGACCTGTGATCGTACCTCTGATTGTCTTGCTTCGATCGTGAGTCTCTTCCCGTGGGTCCCATATATGGCTCGTACCTATTTTTACCATATCTTTTTTCATTTTCTACACGCCTCGAGCTTATTTTTTCTTCTGTTTTATGTCGTAAAATAATATCTTCTTCAATCCTCATCTTTGTACTGTATCTGTTGTAGACATCATTCCATGTTGTTGCTGGAAATTCTCGAAGGCTTTCCTTGAGTCGCCTCGTAGCTTCTGAACTTTTCTCATTCAAATTGCTGGCGAAGGCTATGGCTACCCAATTGTCAGGCACTCGTGGCAACGTTATTCTTTCCCGTTGAAATCTGTCCACGAATTCTCTAAGCGACTCCGAATCTCCTTGCTTGATTTTGAAGATGTCCTCTATTATCGTTTCAACTTTTTGATCTCCCGGGTGTGCTTTGATAAATAAATCTACAAGCTCAGCAAAAGAATTTATAGAATTTTCAGGTAAAAGAGAATACCATGTTAGTTCTCCTTTAGTGAGTGTTTCACCAAAATTTTTGACCAAGACTGATTCAATCTCCTGCTTAGTCAAATCATTGCCTTTGACACCTGTTGTAAATGCAGTAACGTGATCTCGTGGGTTCGTTGTCCCATCATACTTTAGAATATCAGGCATCTTGAACTTCTTTGGAATTGGGAGAGGGGCGGCACTTGGCTTACAGGACTGTTGAGAATATTTATCTATATCTACTCCCTTGATCACGGGCGGTACTCCGGGTATTTGTTCTATGTGGTCATTTTGCTCCTTAAGCTGTTTCTGCAATGCTAGTACTAGATTTTGTAAATCAGAATTAACTGGATTACCTGGGTCTCCCTCCTGTGTTTCACTAGGGGTTCCACCACTGCCTGAATTAACCAATCCAGAACGAGGATTCTCCAAAGTATTATTATTTTGAGTAGGTATGGGTGGAGCAGCAGGTAATTGACTAACAAAAGCTTGCAGAGCTTTGTTGACCTGAGTAGCGATAATTTTTTGTAAAGCATCATCCATAGCTTGAACATTCTCAAATTGAACTTGTTCTTCTGTGTGAGACCCTTCAGGAGTTCCTTCACGAGATCGTCGTGGTGAACCTTGTGGAGAAGGAACTAATGCATTATTATCTTGCAGATCTCCTTGAAGTTGTTGGTTCAATTAATTTTCTTGGTTTCCTTGGATGTTGTCATTGTTGTTCGACATAGTTGATACAACAAAGGAAATCAAGTTGATATATAATTGATTATCAGATTTCCGGTAACGGAACCAATTTATTTAACCAAAAATTAGATTTTTAGTCAAAGTTAGAATTTAGAAGAACACGGGTTACTGATAATCGAAAAAGTATATAAAGAAAGAAATTTGTGAATGATATAATCATAAAGCAAGTAAAACAAGATATATTTCAATAGTGTTTTGTGTCCCTCAACTGATTACATATCTCCCTTTTATAGATACCTTTGGGAATGTCCGTTATGTCTAAATCATAATGAGGCTATTATGAGCAATTAATGACATTGAATACTACGTTACATAATCATTACATTGAATGTATATATTCCTTAACGGACTTAGCATTTAATACTCATTAAATACCGTATCTGCACACTTTTCTATAGCCAGGTTCATTCTTTCCATTGCTCGGATGTAAATAAACTTAGACAGGTACGGGCGCTGATCTTCTTGTCCCATGCCTCTTTCTTTTTCCTTACTCGTGCCTGCTTTGTAATTCTTGAATCGTGGCTAACTATAATTTATTGACCATCCCACATGTCATGACACGTCACCATATATATATAAATATAATTTTCCCAATACAAGTATAACATAGTCGACGAACCACACATATTTGTTGGAGTAAGAACTTCCCATTGGCATGGACTTAGACCATGCATCCAATTTAGTTCAAAGTATCTATCATCTCAAGTCTTATTCACTCACAGATGTATATATCTTCACTCACTCACGATCAATATATTGGTCCAACGTACCATTAATAAATGATGGATTCTTTGTCTCTCAGAAATTCAAGTTCAATTGCCATACGCTTCAAACACCGGGTTTGTGTGGGAGCTTTCAACATTTAGCTAAAGTCCAATCTGTGTTGAGTTGGTCGCTTTAGAGGGAAATCTACACCGTGTAGCCGATCCCCAGAATAATACTAGCTGGTACATACTAACATGGAATACTAATATATAATATGCATATTTTATGCATAATTAATTAATATTTTTTTCTTGTATATTTTGCTAGTGGATGTAAGTATTTGACCGGTGATTTTTGGTTTAATGTAGGCATAATTTGATGTATATTGTCTCATATTGTGCTCATGTCTAGTAGATTACAGATGTATAATATAATGAGTTGTGCTAATTTGTGGTATTTCTATGTGTGGAAATTATTCAGATGCGATTTGGGACGAAAGTGCGTGAATTGGAACGAAAATGGGAAGAAAAGGCAAAAGTGCACGTTTGAGGGCCACAGGCACCATGAGGCGCTACTTGCGACGCTCAAAATAGAATGCTAAATAATTGAGCGCCAGCGCCCCACACTGCCCTTGACGCTCAAAAATATGAACATGTCCTATTTCGATCGGCACTCGGTTATTTCGACCCCAAGATGCCCACAACTCATATAAAAGAAAACCAAACCTATTTTGGAGAGAGGAGGACGGTTTTGAGAGGAAAACACAAGCACAGAGCCACCGTGGAGGCTGGAATTCATCAAGTTCCGTCTTTTTTTCCACCAAACTTAGTAATTTTTACGTTTCTTTGTATGATTTATTGTTTTGCTACCATGTCTATGTGGAACTAAACTTTATGTTCTAGGGTTGTGGTTCTTCCATGACTATTGTTATTCGAAAATTGATTTTGATTTTTTAGTTTATCATATTGGTTTATTTATTCAATCTTGCACTTAATTATTTAATTGTTTGATCACCAATTAAATACTATCTACGAATCTAAAGTTGAACTCGAAAGTGGAAATTCTAGATTGCACATAAGATTGAGTAGAGAAAGTTCTTGAACCTGGCATCGGGGAATGGATTCGCGATTAGGATAGACATATACCTAATTGTCTTGCTTGGTTGATTTACAGGAATTATAAATGTGTTTTTATTAGTTCTATGTTCATAGACATATAGGCATTAGGTTAGCTTGAATAGGCGAGTAAGAACTTGACATATTCTTATGAGCAATATTAATCCTGTTACCAATAAACTAGATAAATTAGTTAGCCAATTCAATTGTACAATACAATAAGAATGTTAGATAGACCATAACCCTAGATTGTTTTCATCACATTGATAATATAAATATCCGCTCTTCCTCTACTTAAAGTTCATTAGTTATTTTCTTTTCAGTTTAATTACTTTAACATCACTTCCTTCGGGATTAATCCTTGTTTAGATAATTAGGATAGTCTAATTTAGTTAATATTTAATCACAAGTCCTTGTGGGTTCGACATCCGACTTTAAGTCACTATATTATTTGATGACCGAGTATACTTGCATGTGCGTTTGGCCGCAACAAGTTTTTGGCACCGTTGCATGGGACTTAGAGATTAGCTGTTTTTCTAGATTTGACTTTTAATTTTATCCATTTTGTTTTGTATATATTTTTATTTTTATATCAATTTGATTTTTTTTCTTACTGTGTTCATAGTTCTCTCAACATGACATTTGCGAATGAAATATCCGGAGGTAAGGTTATTGATGAAGACGCTTGGTTGACAGAAGACTTTTATGGACCGTCTTTTCAGGCTTATCATGACCTGAAATCTAGGAGGTTTGAATTTGAATATGGGAGTAAGGGTGGGTATTGAGAAGAATATTCACGATAAAGGAAATATGAGGAACGACATCATCTTCTAGCAAAATCGGTGAATGATTGGTCGAAGGAGAGAGATGAACTTGCACATAAAACTGATAATTTTTGCTTTCTTGTGCATAACTTGAATGCAGATTTGAGTGCAAAAGTGGATGCGTGTAATGCCCAACAATTTAATGATGAATTGTGTAAAGCTAAAAAAAATCTTCTAGACCAAATTAAGGAGCTAAAACGAGAATACCAAGCATTAAACTATTTTTTTTGAGGATGTCAATGTTGAGAAGAGTGCTTTAGAGACATATGAGGGAGTAAATAATATTACTTTGAGATACTTGAGTATGTGTGTATATGGGAATGTAAATAGTAATAAAATTCCTGACTTAGAGCACAGTATCATTCCAATTATTTTTTCACATAGTGTTTAGATTGTAAGATAGTAATCGAGCCATCTGAGCCTATGGGAGAGTCAAAGAGTGGGGATGAGAGTGCCTATATTTTTTAATTTATTGTTCCAAAAAGCTAAAATTATATTCCTCGTATAAAGGTCGAGAAGTGTAGAGTGAAAAATTTATTACTTGGCCTGTTTATTTTTCTAGCCCCACTAAAGGAGCATAGCCACATACTGGAAGCCCTGTTAGGGGTACAATTCATAATTTCAAGGTGGAGGCTTCAAGTCGTGCCGCGACTTTAAATTAGGCGCTTGTTGGGAGGCAACCAATCTTTACTACTTTTATTTATGTTTTTTATATTATTTTTGAAGCGTTTGTTTTTGTTTTGTAGGATTATGTGAAGAGGAAGCAAAGCCATAGGAAGTATGCAAAAGAGAGCTAGATGGTTGAGACTAAATGTAGAGTGCCCACACAAAGGACTATCCTTGGGAGAAGTCTGAGTACCCCATGAGCTGTTATTGCTTCGGCCTTTGGCCTTCTAGGGAGTTTTTCTTACCCTCTTGATTTTATGTATGATGTGTATTAAGGACACTGCACTCTTTTGTGTGGGGTGGGAGAATTTCTGTGGATAATTATCCTTTTAGAGTTTAGCTTCTTATTTTTATTTTTGTAGTAGTGTAGTATTTTAGTAACTTATTTTTTTAATATAGAAAATCAAAAATAAATCAGGAAAATTTGAACCTTTTCCGATGATGGATCTCCTAGATAGTTTTTATAAGGGATTAAAGCCTAACATAAGACACACAAAAAAAAATTAGAAAAAGTCCAAAAATACATCTTTTAATATTTTTTAGGTTGTAATAATCTCCCGTGACTTTTTTTGTGCTTCAGTTCTTTTTCATGGGATGTAGTTTGAACCGGGTAGTAGTATTTTTAGTTTTGGAGTAGATAGGGAATAAAAAGAGGAAGGATGATGAACTTAGGCACCCTTGATTTGTTTGATACTAGCATATTAGGCTTTGGCATGTGTAGTATCTTCCCTATGATTTTAAATTATTGATGATGTCTTGCTTAGTTGGATAGCATGTTTTGTGACGACTATTTCTCGTTTTCTTAACTTATGTTCACTTTGCGCTTAATGCTTAATATCTCTTGGCTCCGTAAATACTTACATTGTTTGATAGTCGGAATAAGACCGTCCTTAGTGAATTATGTGCCATGTGTGGTAAGGTTTTTGTGTAGTCCATGTTTTTATGATTGAGTCTAGAACTTGCCCGGTATGTAAGTTGAAGCAAAATTTTAAGTGATGCTCGATTTGAAAAATAATTTTAGGCTATCTTTGATTTTCTTTTGAGCTTTATTGCTTATCACAAATAAAATATATCCCTAGTTAACGATTTTCAGCCTATATACTTTTATTTGGCATCCACATTACAAGCCAATGCCCGTTTTGTTCTTAATTGACATTATTTTGATCTTTTTACCTGTTATAGCACTTTAACTGTAAAATGAGCGCTAAAAGAAGTAAGAAAGGACTAAGTGTGGGGTGACTTTTGAGTGGAACCAATGAATGGAAGAAATGTGCACTTGTTTTGTAAAAAAATACACCACTAGTGGAATTTGCAAAAGAGGAAAAAGTAGTTGAAAAAAAAGAGAAAAAAAATGTAGATGAATAAATATCTTATTTTTGCTAGTGAAGCATAAATGATGATAGTGCTTATAGAAAAAGAAATATTTTTGGGGGTGATATTGTTTGTGAAATTTAAGTGGATTGAAGAATTTGCGCTTAAAGTTGATCATGTGATGTGTTAAAGTGCTTAAGAGGGTGAACCACTATTCCTAAATATATCCTACCCATCCCTTAGCCCACATTACAACCATAAAAAGTCCTAATTGATTTTAAATTGAGCGAGCTGATATTAGTAGAGATTTACATTATGGGCAAGCATATGGTACCAATTACATGTATGTGACTTCTTTGTGAGAGTGAGAGATTTCTCTTATATACAAGTGATCCCTTAAACTAAATTCGAGCATGATATTCCAATGTGTGGATTGTTTTTACTCTTGTTCTTGTTGTAAGGGCTCATGATTTCATGAGGTATAAGTAACGTTATTAGATTTCTCTACGATATTGAGTGTTCAAACCATGAGTGCATTGTGACATTGAGTCGATTTTTGAGACTAAGATTGTTATGAACATGTTGTCTTTGTTGTGAATATTCTTGAAGTATCGCATAAGTTAAAGCAAAGTGTGTGGTAATTGTATATGCTAGAGTTTAATTGTTGCTATCAACCATGGTCATTGGTGTGGAGTGCTCAAAGATAGAGTTATTTATTGGTTGACTCGAGGACGAGCAATGTTTAAGTGTGTGGTATTGATGTTTGGCTTAATGTATGCATATTTAATTTTGATTTATATTGCCTCATATTGTGCTCATGTCTAGTAGATTACAGATGTATAATATAATAATTTGTGCTAATTTATGATATTTCTGTGCGTAGGAATCATCCAGATGCGATTTGGGACGAAAGTGCGCGAATTGAAGCAAAAATGGAAAGAAAAGGCAAAAGTGCACATTTGAGGGCCACATGCAGTGTGGCTACCTGTGGTGCTCAAACAGAATGCTGAAAAATTGAGCTCCAGGGCCAGCGCCCCACACTGCTTCAGACGCTCAAAACGTGAACATGACCTATTTCGATCAGGACTCGGTTATTTTGATCCCAAGTCACCTCAACACATATAAAAGCCAACCTAAATCTATTTTGGAGAGAGGAGGACGTTTTTTAGAGGAAAACACAAGCACAGAGCCGCCGTGGAAGCCGGAATTTATCAAGTTCCATCTTTTCTTCCACCAAAATTAGTAATTTTTACGTTTCTTTGTATGATTTATTATTTTGATACCATGTCTATGTGGAGCTAAACTTCATGCTCTAGGGTTGTGGTTCTTCCATGACTATTGTTATTCGAATATTGATTTTGATTTTTTAGTTTATCATATTGGTTTATTTATTCAATCTTGCGCTTAATTATTTAATTGCTTGATCACCAATTAAATAGTATCTACAAATCTAGAGTTGAACTCGAAAGTGAGAATTCTAGATTACATATAAGATTGAGTAGAGCAAGTTCTTGAACCTGGATATCGGGGAATGGATTTGCGGTTAAGATATACATATACCTAATTGTCTTACTTGGTTGATTTACAGGAATTATAAATGCGTTCATGTTAGTTCTAATTTCATAGACATATAGGCGTTAGGTTAGCTTGAATAGGCGAGTAAGAACTCGATAGATTCTTATGAGCAATATTAACCCTGTTACCAATAAACTAGATAAATTAGTTAGTCAATTCAATTGAAGAATACAATAGGAATGTTAGATAGCCCATAACCCTAGATCATTTTCATCACATTGATAATATAAAAATCTACTCTTCCTCTGCTTAAAGTTCATTAATTCTTTTTTTTTTAGTTTAATTACTTTAACATCACTACCTTCAAGTTTAATCCTTGTTTAGATAATTAGGATAGTCTAATTCGGTTAATAGTTAATTATAGGTTCTCGGGGATTTGATATCCGACATTTAGTCACTTTATTACTTGACGATCGCGTATACTTGCGTGCGCTTTGACCGCAACAACCTGTCAAATATGTTAAAATCCCCTCTTTATATGACTCGAACAATCTGCCCAAAGTACATTTCTTTATAAATCTGCCCACTGGTTTCCCTAAAGGACAGTTTAAATATTCAATGCTAAAATAAAAACCTTCAAGAAAAATGCACCTCAATGCAAGAGAAGAGTTGTGATAAATGATAATTTCGCTAAGTCAAAATTAAATTTGACTAAAAAAGATAATATAATTATTGCGGTCATTTTTCAAATAAATAATATAGCTAATGTGAGAAATTGGGTGATAGACTCTAGTACTACTAGGTACATTACTCCCAATTGAGTTAGGAGAAGAAACTATTTATCTTGGTAACTCAAGAACAACTCGCGTTCTTGGAGAAAAAAAAAATTCTTCTCAAACACACATCTAATAAAACTCTAGCATTGAGAGATGTATTGCATGTTCCTAATATCCAAACCAATTTGGTTTATGCAGGATTATTAGAAAAAGTTGGAGTGATGGTTTCTTTCGAGAATGATGAGGTCGTATTGACCAAAAATAATATTTTTGTGGGCAATGGATATTATAATAATAATTTATTTATGCTTAATATTTCTAATACTATCAATAAAAAGGCACCTTCTTCTGTTTACATGGTTGAGTCTATTTCTTTATGGCATGCTAGAGTAGAACATGTTAATTTTGCATATATAAAGACTAGGATTGATATTTGGTTTAGACTCAAATAATACTGACAAGTGTGAAATATGTGTTGAAGCTAAAAGTACTAGAAAAACTTATTTTTCTGTAAATAGAGAAACTGAATTATTATCCTTAATTCACACTGATTTAGGCGATTTAGAGCAAACTATGGCTAGACGTGGTAAAAGATATTATGTGACTTTTATTGATGATTTTTCTAGAAATACTAGTTGTATTTGCTTAGAAATAAAGATGATGCATTTAATTCTTTTATTTCTTATAAAACTGAGGTTGAAAATCAACTTAGTAAAAAAATTCAAGAGAATTAGACACTTAATTCTAAGACTTAAACTCTTATTTAGGGACTAAGTGTCTCAAAACGCTCCGAAACTCAAGATGAACCATCTCGGCAACTCACAATAGCATAAATAGACTCGGGGGAAGCAGTTAATAGTGGATCCGAGCGTTAATTCTCAAAACGACCGGCCAGATCGTTACAGGAATAGAAGAAATTATAGTAACTGGAGCAAATGTATCAAATATAATCTACATTTTATTTTTAGGAAAATTCTTTTACTACTAACCGAGCTTTATACTTATCTAAAGATCCATCAGGATTAAAAATCTTTTTGAAAATCCATTTACAACCAATAGGATTTGCACCAGGAACTAAATCAGTTAAAATCCATGTTTTATTTTTCAAAATGGAATCGATTTAAACTTTTATTGCATCTTTCCAATAATTAGCTTCTGAAGAAGATATAGCTTCAAAATAATTTGATGGTTCTTTATCGACAAGAAAAGTTTGAAAATTAATTCAATAAGGAAAATATTCTTTCATAGGGCTTTTGATCCTTCTCAGTTCCTCATTAGAGGTAATCACACTATTTGTTTCAATAAGTGTATGAGAAATTTTATCAGACAATGAATAAATATATTCAAAGAACTCAGAATTGTTTGTCTCAATTATAGTATTGCAATCAAGAACATCACTTTTTAAAACAAGAAATCTATATGCAGCACTATGTTCAACATATCCAATAAGCACGCAATCAGTAGTTTTAGAACCTATTTTTCTCTTTTTAGGTTCAGGCAAAAGAACTTTAGCAAGGCACCTCTACACTTTTAAATATTTCAAGTTAGGTTTATAACACCTCCACAATTCATATGGAGTTTTGTCAGTTCTTCTATGTGGTATTCTATTTTGTAAGTGACATGCCGATAAAATAGCTTCACCCTATAAATTATCAGGAGAATTAAAACTAACTAACATATAGTTCATCATCTCTTTCAATGTTCTATTATTTCTTCCAGCTACTACATTTGACTCAGGTGAATAAGGTGGAGTTACTTTATGAATAATTCCATTATTTTTACAAAATGCATTCAAAGATAAATATTCTCCACCTCTATCAGATCTAATTCTCTTGAATTTTTTTACTAAGTTGATTTTCAACCTCAGTTTTATAAGAAATGAAAGCATTAAAGAATCAACTTTATTTCTAAACAAATACCTTAGTATATCTATAAAAATCATCAATAAAAGTCACATAATATCTTTTACCACGTCTAGTCATAGTTTGCTTTAAATCGCCTAAATCATTGTGAATTAAGGATAACAATTCAGTTTCTCTATTTATAGAAAAACAAGTCTTTCTAGTATCTCCTCCCTATCACGGGAAAGCGTGCCCTTTACTCTCTTAGCAATGCTCATCACCTACTAATAAGTAACATCCATCTCTAACTCCTGAGCAATGCTAGACCTGATGGGAATGAGTCCCTCAATAAACCGGTGAACTCTCTCGCGAACTGTGGAAACCAAGGACGGTGCATGTCTAGCCAAGTCGGTGAAGCTGACAGCATACTCTGAAACAGTCATAATGCCCTAGCACAAATGCTCAAACTCTATGCGCCATGCATCCCTGAGGATCTGAGGAACAAACTCCCTTGAGAACATATCAGAAAACTGGGTCCATATAAGGGAAACTGCCTCAGCCAGGCTGTCCAACTTAAAAGTACGCCACCACTGATAGGTTGCTCCTCGAACCTGGAAGGTAGTGAAAGAAACCCCACTCGATCCTGATATACCCATAGTGCGGAGGATACCATGGCACTCCTCCAGAAATCCTAGAGCATCATTTGATGCTAGACCACTGAATGTATGAGGCTTGTACTTCTTGAACCTCTCAAGCCTCTGCTGATCATCCTCTCAAGCTGTTGCCCAGTCGTCGTGCTGAACTGGGGCTACAGGCGATACCGGTATAACCTTCAGGATCTGATCAACCTGGACCCCCTGCTCCGGGGTGCGGGCGGCGGGAGTTTATGCTTCTCCCCTAGCCTGGGATGTGGCTCCAGCGAGGGAAATCAACCCTGCCTGAACTAGAGTGGTGTACATGCTCATGCACTACCCAAGGGTCTATTGGATAGTTGAAAAACCATATTTTCATTAAGTAAATATCTGTGTCTTCCTTTAATTGAGCAATACTTGTACTTGAAGTTTCCTGTTTAGCTTAGGAAAGCATGACTATGTGACTTAACTGTCGTATCTGCTTTAACTACTTGCTTCAATTCTGTGCAGCATGTTTAGAATAGAAATCTCAGCTTTTCTTGGTGTGAACTTGAATAGAACTGTAGATTCTTTCTTGAGATTGTTATGTGTGTATTATGGGACTACGGATCGGTATTCCAGTAGATATTCTTGCATGTTTAATTTGGGATTACGGATCGGTATTCCAGTAGATCCCCATGTACATTTATATTTGGGACTACGGGATGACACCTGGTAGATTCCCCTGTACTGGATATTTTCTTTAGGACTACGGATCGGTATTCCGGTAGATCCCCCTGAACATTTATATTTGGGACTACGGGATGACACCCGGTAGATTCCCCTGTATGAGATATTTACTTTTGGACTACGGATCGGTATTCCGGTAGATCCCCCTACACATTTACGTTTGGGACTACGGGACGATATCCTGGTAGATCCCTCTATTTCTATCTCTATGTATTGAGTTATATTCTTTTTGTGTTTTTATTCTTTATCTATTATTAGTACTTTAATCATACTGCTTCATTTCATACTGTTTACCTTGTTATATATATATAACCAGTAGGGCCCTGACCTTCCTCGTTACTACTCGATCGAGGTTAGACTTGGCACTTACTAAGCACCGCTGTGGTGTACTTATGCCATTTCCTGCACATATTTTTTGTGTGCAGATCTAGGCTCTTCTTCTCAGCCATAACATAAGTGAGGCGAGGCGATTTTTAGAGACTTCGAGGTATATTTGCCGCGTCCGCAGAGCGAGAAGTCCCTCTCTATTTTCACTTTAGCTATAGACCTTCTGTAATTACTTTTGTTTAGACTTTTGGAGTTAGAACACTGTATTTCCTCTAGTTTGTGATTCATGAGATTCTGGGTTTTTGGAGTGTTATTATTGTATATGCAAAGTGCCATTTTAAAGTTCTCTATTATATTACCTGCAAATTGCTAGTTTCATATCTTTATTTCCTTTTTCCGCAAATTGTTAGGCTTACCTAGTAGTAGAGACTAGGTGCCGTCACGATAGTTCGAGAAGGGAGAACATGGGTCGTGACAAGTTGATATAAGAGTTCTAGGTTCATAGGAGTCATGAATCACAAGCCGGTTTATTAGAGTCTCGTAGATCGGTACGGAGACGTCTGTACTTATCTTCGAGAGGTTATGTAAATGTTAGGAAAATTCCACATCATTTGATTTCCTTGTCTTGTGAGATTTTTGATATCTAAAATTCTAAACCTCTATCTTCTATTCTCTCACAGATGGCGAGAACACGTGCTACCGGAGATGACCAGGCACCCGCGTCCCCTACTAAAGCCGCTAGAGGTCGAGGCCGGGGTAGAGGCCGAGGAGGCAATATGGGAGATCGGGCAGTATATGTGCAGTTGTTATCCTCATCTTTTTACCACTTCAGGTATGTCTCTATGCTCGTTTGAGGACGAATGAATGTTTTAAGAGGTGGAGGATGTAACGACCTGGTCGGTTAGTTTGGGAAGTAACACCCCGATCCCCTATTAATAGCTTCCCTCGAGTCTATTTCTGCTATTCCGAGTTGCTGGGATGGTTCATCTTGAGTTTCGGAGTGTTTTGGGACACTTAGTCCCTAAATGAGAGTTTAAGTCTTAGAATGTGGACCGTAGTCAGATCAATGCGAAGACGGCTCCGGAATGGAATTTCATCAATTCTGTTAGCTCTGTTGGGTGATTTCAGGTTTAGGGGCATATCCGAATTGTGTTTTAGAGGTCCGTATCTTCTTTAGGCTTGAAATGCCAAAAGTTGAATTTTTAGAGTTTTCTGGGCGATAGTGAAATTTTGATTTCGGGTTAGGAATTCGATTCCGGAAGTTAGAATATGTCCATAGTGTTGAATATACATTCGGATGAGGTTTGATAGGTTTTGTATCGGTTGTGAAAGTTTGAGGTTTCAAGTTCATTAAGCTTGAATTTCAAGTCCTTCCTCGTCACTACTCGACTGAGGTTAGGCTTGGCACTTACTGGGTACCGCTGTCTTGTACTCATGCCCTTTCCTGCACATGTTTTTCGTGTACAGATCCAGGTTCTTATGCTCAGCCATACCATCAGTGAGGCGAGGCGATTTTCAGTGACTTCGATGTATATCTTCCGCGTCCGCAGACCGTGAAGCCCCTCCCTATTCTCCCTTAAGCTATAGACCTTCTGTAATTACTTTTGTTTAGACTTCTGGAGTTAGAACACTATGTACTATTTTTTAATTCATGAGATTCCAGGTTTTGGGAGTGTTACTATTGGCTGAAAGTATTATTATTGTATATGCCGAGCGATATTTTAAACTTCTCTATTATATTACCCGTAAATTGCTAGTTTCGTATCTTTATTTCCTTTTTCTGCAAATTGTTATGCTTACCTAATCGTAGAGGCTAGGTGCCATCACGACAGTTCACCGAGGGAAAACTTGGGTCGTGATAATTCGAGTTTTAATTGTCTTAGCTTCAATCCGTAAGCTTTTTTTTCACCAAATGGATGTCAAAACTGCTTTTCTAAATGGTGATTTAGACGAAGAAGTTTATATGGTTCAACTTGAAGGTTGTGTTATTCCTGGACAAGAAAATAAAGTTTATAAATTAATTAAATCTCTTTATGGCCTTAAACAGGCTCATAAGAAGTGGTATAAAAAATTTAAACAAGTCTTACTAAGAGACGATTTTTTCCAGTTGAGGTGGATAAATGTATTTATACTAAAGTGATAGACACGGATTATGTGATAATCTGTCTATATGTTGATGATATACTTATATTTGGTACAAGTTTAAATATTATAAAAAGTACTAAATTAATTCTGTCTGTTAATTTTAATATGAAAGATCTGGGTGAAGTAAATACAATATTGGGAGTTAAAATTATAAGGAGTGAAGATGGCATAATGTTGTCACAAGAACATTATGTTGAGAGACTTCTTAAGAAGTTTGAATATTTTAATTTCGCATCTATGAGCACTCTTTTTGATGCTAACTCTTAGTTGAAAAAGAATAATAGTGACCCCATTGCTCAGTCTAAATATGCTCAGATTATTTGGAGTCAGATGCATTTAATAAATTTTACAAGGCCTGATATAGCTTATGATGTGTGTAGACTGAGCAGATATACTCATAACCCCAACAGAGAGCATTGGTCTGCATTAAATAGACTAATGAAATATTTGAGAGGAACCATGAATTATGGTATCCTATATAGTGGATTTCCTTCTACTTTAGAAGGGTACACTCATGCAAACTGGATGTCTGATTCAGATCAGATAAAATCCACTAGTGGTTATGTATTCACCCTTGGTGGTGGTGCAATACCGTGGAAATCAGCTAAACAGATGATCATTGCTAGATTGACTATGAAAATCAGAGTTTGTAGCTCTAGAGTTAGCTAGTTCTGAGGTTGAGTGGCTAAGAAACTACTTAGCTAATATCCGTTTAATAAAGGACGTATTGCCTCTTGTGTCTATGCATTGTGATTGACAAGTGTGTCGCACCTCCTTTCGGCGCTGCCTCTCCCCGCGAAGGGCGTGGCAGAAGGAGTTTTTTCCAATTAAAGGAC